>PVIY010028377.1:0-33167 GCA_004026745.1 Myrmecophaga tridactyla
AAGAGTGAAATGAGACAAAGTGTCAATGGCTGAGAGATTCCAGAGTCGAGAGGTTATTCTGGAGGTTATTCTTTATGCATTAAGTAGATATCACCTTGTTATCCAAGATGTAATGGAGAGGCTGGAGGTAACTGCCTGAAAATGTAGAGCTGTGTTCCAGTAGCCATGTTTCTTGAGGATGATTGTGTAATGATATAGCTTTCACAATGTGACTGTGTGATTGTGAAAACCTTGTGTCTGATGCTCCTTTTATCTACCTTGTCAACAGATGAGAGGAACATATGGAATAAAAATAAATAATAGGGGGAACAAATGTTAAAATAGATTTAGTTTGAAATGCTAGTGATCAATGAAAGGGATCAGTAAGGGGTACGGCATGTAAAAAATTTTTTTTCTGTTATATTTTTATGTTGTCTTTTTATTTCTTTTTTTGAATTGATGCTAATGTTCTGGGAAATGATCATGATGATGAATATGCAACTATGTGATGATATTGTGAATTGCTGAGTGTATGTGTTGGGAATGTTTGTGTTTCTTGTAATTTTTTTTAATTAATAAAAAATTAAAAAACAAAAAAACAAACAAACAAACAAAAAAGAAGACCCATGAAGTTCACCATTTCTCTCTTAACTGCAAGGGCACATGGCAAACATGGTGGCATCTGCTGGCTTTCTTGTGACTCTACCAAAAAGGACTCTCTTCAAAATGTTTCCTCTATTAAAGGATTCCAGTAAGCAATTCCACCTTCAGTGGGTGGAGACATACCTTCATGGAAATCATCTAATCAAAAATTACCAACCACAATTGGGTGGGTCAAATCTTCATGGAAACAATCAAAACGCTCCCACCCAGCAATATTGAATGAGGATTAAAGGGCATGGCTTTTGGGGGTCCGCCACAGATTCAAACTGGCACATTCTACCCTTTGGACCCCAAAAAGACATGCTCTTTCCGAATGCAAAATAACATTCATTCCATAACAATATCAGAAAACACCCGGGCTCTCTGCCTTCTCTGGGGCACACGTTCAACCCCTCCATGTGGTGGCACCTAGGCTCTCCCCAAACCCCAAGTAATGTGCTTCACCCTCTCCAAGGCCTGAGGTGGCATGACTCTTCCACTGCAATGAGGTGGAAGGCCCATCCTCTGCCTTTGAGGCAAACTCACCCTCTCCATGTGCTTGGGTGGGTCTGCTCTCCTAGCCTGGGAGACTTCAGACCTCAGCTTCCATGGTTTTGCCTCTGAAGTTATTTTTCCTCCAATGTGTCCCTTCTCTGAACCCCCCAGTCCAGACTGGCAGCAGCTTTGTTTATACAGGTCCCACAGCACTCTCGTTGGCTTTCTATGCAGTAGCCTTGGATCATGCCCATCAGACATAAGGAGTTTCCACAGATCCTTCCTGGATAACCTTATGTCTGATCCTGACTTTCTCTGAAATGGCTGACTGGTGTCACATTTGGTTAAATCCTCCCACAGGGTGCTACATTCTGGGTCTCCCTTTCTGGAGGCACAGAATTTTCCAGGACCTCAATTTCTGATTTCTTTTTACTCAGTAGTTCAGCTTTCAGCTTATCTCTCCTCTGTCGCATTTCACTATAAGCTGTGAGGAGAAACCAGGCTGCCGTTTTGACATTTAATTTGGAGATCTCTTCTGCTAAATATCCAAGTTCATGGCTTTAAAAATTTGCCTTCCAGCCAAAGCCACAGTCAACTTTGCCAGATTATCTGCCATTTTAAACAGGTATCACCTTCCTTCCAGTCTGTAATGACACATGTCTCATTTCTGTCTAAGACTTTATCAGAAGTGTCTTTAGAGTCCACATTTCTACTGACAGTGTCTTCAAAGCATTCTAGGCCTTCTCTAAAAAGCCTCTCACAACTGCTCCAGGTTATTCCCCTTATCCATTTAAAAAGCTGCTCCAACATGTTTGGTATTTGCAAACTGCAGCAGCACTCCACTCCTGGTACCAAAATCTGTTCTAGTTTGCTAGCTATTGAAATGCAGTATACCAGAAACAGAATGGTTTTTAAAAAGGGGAATTTAATTAGTTGCTAGTTTATAGTTCTAAGGCTGAGAAAATATCCCAATTAAAACAAGTCTATAGAAATGTCCAATTTACTGATACTTTACTGTACTCATTTATTAGCTCTAGCAGCTTTGCTGTAGTATATTTCTTTTAATGTGCTGCTGGATTTGATTTGCAAGTATTTTGTTGAGGATTTTTGCATCTGTATTCATTAGAGAGATTGGTCTGTAATTTTCTTTTCTTGTAGTATCTTTGTCTGGCTTTGATATGAAGGTGATGCTGGCTTCACAGAATGAGTTAGGTAGCCTTCCTTCCTCTTCAGTTTTTCTGAAGAGTTTGAACAGGATTGGTACTAATTCTTTTTTGAATGCTTGGTAAAATTCACATGTGAAGCCATCTGTTGCTGCGCTTTTCTTTTTTTGGAAGCTTCTTGATGACTGATTCAATCTCATTACTTGTGATTGGTTTGTTGAGGTTATCTATTTCTTCTTGAGTCAGTGTTGGCATGAACAACAAACAGTTGGCATGGACAGCTTTCTAGGAAGTTGTCTATTTCCTCTGTGTTCTCTAGTTTATTATGATAAGCTTGCTCATAGTATCCTCTCATTAACTCCTTTATTTATGCAGTGTCAGTGGTTATGTCCCCTTTTCCATTTCTGATTTTATTTATTTACATCCTCTCTCTTTTTGTCAACTTAGCTAAGGGTCCATCTATTTTGTTGATTTTCTCAAAGAACCAAGTTCTGGTTCTGTTGTTTTTTGTTTTTATGTTCTCAATTTTGTTTATTTCTGCTCTAATCTTCTTATTTCTTTCCTTTTGTTTGCTTTGTGGTTAGTTTGCTGTTCTTTCTCTAACTCTTCCAAGTGAACAGCTAATTCCTTGATTTTTGCTCTTCTTTTTTGATATAGGCATTTAAGGCAATAAATTTTCCTCTTAGCACTGTCTTTGCTGCACCCCATAAATTTTGATATGTTGTGTTTTCATTTCATTTGCCTGGAGATATTTACTATCTTCTCTTGTAATTTTCCCTTGACCCCACTGGTTGTTTAAGAGTGTCTTGTTTACTCTACATATATTTGTGAATTTTCTCACCCTCTGCCTGTTATTGATTTCTAACTTCATTCCTTTATGATCTGAGAAAGTGTCTTCCATGATTTCAATCTTTTAAAATTTATTGAGACTTGTTTTGTGACTCAGCATGTATGGTCTATCCTTGAGAATAGGTTTATCCTGCTGTTGTGGGGTATGGTATTCTGTCAACCTCTGTTAAGTCTAGTTCATTTACTGTATTGTTCAAATTCTCTGATTCTTTATTGATCCTCTGTTGTATCCATTGATGAGAGTGAGGAATTGAAGTTTCCAATTATTATGGTAGAGGTGTCTACTCCCTAAAGTGTTGTCAGTGTTTGCCTCATGTATTTTGGAGCACTCTGGCTCAGTGCATAAACGTTTATGATTGTTATGTCTTCTTGTTGAATTGTTCCTTTTATTAATACATGGTACCATTCTTTGTCTCTTTTAATTGTTTTACATTTGAAGTCTAGTTTGTCGGATGTTAATATAGCTACTCCTGCTCTTTTTTGATTGTTGTTTGCATGAAATATCTTTTCCCAGCCTTTCACTTTCAGCCTGTTTTTGTCCTTGGGTCTAAAATGCGTCTCCTGTAGACAGCGTAAATGGGTCCTTTTTTTTTTTTTTTTTTAATCCATTTTGCCTGTCTGTGTCTCTTGATTAGAAAGTTTAATCCATTAACATTTAATGTTATTACTGTAAAGGCAGTACTTTCTTCTATCATTTTGACCTTTGGATTTTATATGTCATATCTAGTTTATTGTTGTTGTTGTTTCTTTTCTCTTTTTACCTTTACTAATAGTCTTCGTTTCTACACTATTCTCCGGACCTCTCTCTCTTGCCTTTTCCTATCTGACTGTAATGCTCCCTTTAGTATTTCCTCCAGAGCCAGTCTTTTGGTCACAAATCCTCTCAGTGATTGTTCACCCAAAAATGTTTTAATCTCTCCCTCATTGTTGAAGGACAATTTTTCTGGATATAGAATTCTTGGTTGGCAGTTTTTCTTGTTTTGAATCATAAATATATCATACCTCTCCCTTCTTGCTTCCATGATTTCTGCTGAGAAATGCACACATAGTCTTTCGGGCTTCCCTTTTATGTGATGGGTTGCTTTTCTCTTGCTGCTTTCAAAATTCTTTCTTTCTCTTTGATATTTGACAATCTGATTGGCAAGCATCTTGGAGTATGTCTGTTTGGATCTATTCTATTTGGGGTACACTGCACTTCTTGGATCTGTAATTTTATGTCTTTCCTAAGAGATGGGAAATTTTCAGTGATAATTTCCTCCATTAGTCTTTCTCCTCCTTTTCCCTTCTCTTCTCTTTCTGGGACACCCATGGCACGTATATTTATGTGCTTCATGTAGTCATTCACTTCCCTGAGACCCTGCTCATATTTTTCCTTTATTCTCCCTATATGCTCTTTTGTGTATTGGATTTCAGATGTCCAGTCCTCTAGTTCACTGATTCTTTCTTCTGACTCTTTAAATATATTGTTGTAGATTTCCATGTTTTTTTTTTCATTCCTTCTACTGTGCCTTTCATTCCCATAAATTCTGCAATTTGTTTTTTCAGACTGCCAACTTTTCTTTTTGTTCACCCAGTGGCTTCTTTATATTTTCCCTCAATTCATTGATTTGATTTTGGAGGAGATTTTCTGGTCTGTTTGAACATCCTGACTTAGTTGTTTAACTCCTGTATCTCATTTGAAATGTTGGTTTGTTCCTTTCACTGGGTCATATCTTTGATTTTCCTAATATGACTTGTTATTTTTTTCTGGCATCTAGGTATTTAATTTCCTTAATTAGTTTATTCTGGAGGTTGTTTTCGCTCTTTTACCTAGGATAAAGCTGGATGGCTTTATTCTCTGTCTGTTGTTTTACACTCAGTTCAACTTATTCTAGACCTCTAGTATAGGTTCTGTTTAACTGATCAGAATTTTTCAGTTCTTGTTTTTCTGCTTCTTGCCCTGCGTTTTTGGAGCCTTGTTTTTTTGTTTTTGTTTTTGTTTTTGAGGAGGCTTTCTCAGATATTCTGGACCCCAGTCAGATTTTCCCAGACCAGACTGGCCTCTGGTAGGAAGGAGTTACCTGCATCAGTTTATCCTGGGGGTGAAACCCATCAGGTTCTCAGACTTTCCTTTGAAGCCTCTAGACTCTGTCCTGCCCAGTATGTAGCACTTGTCTGCCCTTGGCTTCCCACCAGCATAAAATGATGTGGTGCTTATAACTTCAGCAGATTCTCCCTCCCAGGTCATGGTTGAGACAAAGGTGAAGTTGGAGGTTGACATTAATTGCTTCAGTTTTCTAGCCCCTGGGGCCTGAATTCCTTGAAGGAGGGATTTCACTTGAGCTGGGCCTCACCTTTCTCTTGGGGAAAGTACAGCCTTTATCGATTTAACTCCTTTCACCTGACTAGTTACTTTGTCTCTCAGACAAGCTTAATTCCACCCTTGCTTTGGGCAGTACTGGAGACTGAGAAGCCTTGCAGCTGGATGGAAACCTTTGCTGCTAGTAAAGTCACTTGCCTTTCCCCTTGGGGAACCATGCCCCATGCCCATGCCAGGCTCACTCCTCCCATAGGGGAGGCTTGGGGGACTTACAGTTGTGTGTGGGATCGCAGCTGGTCCAGCTCTGTCCAGACTGGTGTATGCTATGTCTGGTCACTGATGTGGCCCCAGCAGTTGTTCTATATTGTCCTGTCTATTTACTAACTGCTCTGGAGGATGAACTAAATTCCTTGCCTCACTAAGTTTCCATCTTGCCCCCTATATGATTATTCTGTAGTGAACTTTCTGAGGAACTGACAACTGTCTTCATTAGCTGCTGTACCATTTACATTGCCACCAGCAATGAATGAGTGTCCCTATTTCTTTGTATCCTCTTCAACGCTTGTAATGTTCCTTTTTTTTTTTTTAAATAGGAACCATTCTAATGGGTGTGAAATGGTAACTCACTGTGGTTTTTATTTTCATTTCCTTGATGGCTAATGATGTTGAACATCTTTTCATGTGCTGTCTGGCCTCTTGTGTATCTCCTTTGGAGAGAACTCTAGTCAAGTGTTCTACCCATTTTTTAGTTGGGTTTTTTATCTTTTTGTTGTTAATTTGGAGGATTTTTAAATATATTCTGGACATTAAACCTTTATCAGATATATGGTTTCCAGATATTTTCTCCCATTGTGTAGGCTATCATTTTACTTTTATGATAAATTCCTTTGATAAACAAAAGTTTTTTATTTTGATGAAGTCCCATTTATCTAGTCTTTAGTTTGTTGCTTGTGTTTTCTGTGTAAAATCTAAGAAACTATTGCCTAACACAAGGTCCTGAAAATGCTTCCCTACATTTTCTTTTTTGGAGTTTTTTAGTTCTGGCTCTTATATTTAGATCTTTGATCCATTTTGAGTTGCCTTGTCTATATGGTGTGAAGTAGGGGTCCACCTTCATTCTTTTGCATGTGGCGGTCCAATTTTTCCATCAATATTTGTTGAAGAGACTATTCTTTCCCAGTTGAGTGGTTTTTCACATCCTTGTCAAAATATTGGCTATTTGGGACCCCTTACCTTTCCATATAAATTTCATGATTGGCTTTTTCATTTCTGCAATGAGGGGTGTTGGAATTTTGATTGGGATTGTATTGAATCTATGTATTACTTAGGGTAGAAATGATATCTTAACCATATTTAGTCTTCCAATCCGTAAATGTAGAATATCCTTCCATTTATTTTGGTCTTCTTTGGTTTCTTTTAGTAGTGTTCATTTAGTTTTCTGTGTACAAGTCCTTTACATCCCTGGTTAGATTTGTTCCTAGATATTTGATTCTTTTAGTTACTATTGTGAATGGATTTTTTTTCTTGATATATTCTTTTGATTGTTCATTGGTTGCGTATAGAAACATTACTGATTTGGGGGTGTTTACCTTGTACTCTACCACTTGGCTGAATTCATTTATTAGCTCTAAGAACTTTGCTGTAGACTTTTCAGGATTTTCTATATATAGGATCATATCATCTGCAAATGGAGAAAGTTTTACTTCTTCCTTCCCAAAGTGGATGCCTTTTATTTGTTTTTCTTGCTAATTGCTCTGGCATAACTTTCAGTACAATGTTGAATAACAGTGATAATAGCAGTGGGCAGCCTTTCTCGTTCCTGATCTTCTTGAGGGAAAGCTTTCAGTCTTTCACTATTAAGTGGAATATTATATGCACACTTTTCATATATGCCCTTTATTGTGTTGAGAAAGTGTCTTTCTTTTCCTAATGTTCTAAGAGTTTTTATTAAGAAGGGGAACTAGATTTTGTCAAATGCCTTTTCTGCATCAATTTATATGATCATGTTTTTTTTTCCTTCATTCTTTAATATATATTACATTAATTGATTTTCTTACATTGAGCCACTTCTTTTTTCAGTGTATAAGTTGTTTACTCTCCAAATGGAATACAATTGTTCAGATCAAACAGGAATAATGAGACAAAATGGTTCTGAAAAGTACAGTAGAAAAATATTGTTCACTGGTTTATTTTTCCAAATGAGCAGTAGGCTATTTACAAATAAACAGATCTCCCCTGACAAACATTAAAAAGGTAATCCTATCATTGTTTGAAATTGAAGCATGAGCACCATAATTGTCAAAGAACACTTAATATTTAATAAAACAGTAATGAATGTGAAAATTAAGGAGGGGAGCATTTTCAAAGGAAATCTTTGGAGATCAGTTTACTGCAAATAAAACATATTAAACATTAAGTGCACACTCCTGATACACATAAATACTAATAACTGACAGGTACTCCAGAAATGACAGAGCTTGAAACAATGGATATTAAATAAATTAAAGGTACTCAAGATAACAACAGAGAAAACAAAACAGTAATTAACGAATGTAATAACCATCTCTATCAACATAACAGACAGGAAGAATGAAGTGAACAAAACCAGGTACATATTTTCCCCCAGTGTTTTCATCAGGATGATTTTTTTCCTTTCTTCCAGCTTTCATACATTAGATTTATTATAATAATTCTTTGTCATTCTATATATTAATATTTACCCTTAAAGAGAAGGATCAGGAAGAGAGAGAATGCCAAATCATTTTTGAGATTTACTGTTTGATCCCTTTAGGCCAAACCAGTGACAGCTAATCTGTACGATAGAGTAGCCACACACATTTTGCTTTCCTTACTCCCTTGCTTTAACGCCTACAGGACCACAGGAAGCACAGTTTGGGAAAATGGTGAACTTCGGAAAGCTCTCCTAGGATGATGATACAACCATGACCACATTTCTTTACTTTATAACTGAAACACAAAATGGCTTTTATAAAAAAATAAAATTCGTAAAAAAAAAACCCAAAGGTCTTATTGATCCACTTTTGCATGATAGGGATAATCCCACTTCATGGTATATGTTTCTTTTAATATGCTGTTGGATTTGGTTTGCTGGTATTTTTTGAGGAATTTTGCATCTATATTCATAAGATAGTCTGTATTTATCTGGCTTGGTATGAGGGTGATGTTGGCCTCATAGAATGAACTAGGGAGTCTTCCTTCCTCATCAGCTGGTTGTTTTTTTTTTTGAAACATTTGAGCAGAATTGGAGATATGTCTTCTTGGAGTGTTTTTATGAAATTCCCCTGTGAAGTCATCTGCCCCTGTGCTTTTCTTTGTTAGCAGGTTTTTGATTCCTGAGTCAATCTTTTTAGTAGTGATTTGTTTGTTGAGATTTTCTGTTTCATTTTGAGTCAGTTTAGGTAGTTTGTGTTTCTCAGAATTTTTCCATTTCATTTAGGTTATTTAATTTATTGGTGTATAAATTTCTCATTGTATCCTCTTATAGTCCTTTTATTTCAGCAGTGTCAGTGGTAATGTCCCCCTTTTCATTTCTGATTTTAGTTGTTTGTATCCTCTCCCTTTTTATCTTTGTCAGTCTAGCTAATGTTTGTGAATTTTATTCTTGTTTTCACAGAACAAATTTTGGTTTTGTTGATTCTCTTTATTGTTTTTTTGTTCTCTATTTCATGTATCTCCACTTGTATATCTTTTATTTCCTTTGTTCATCTTGCTTTTGCGTTTAGTGTACTCTTCTTTTTCTGGTTCTTCCAGTTTTGAGATTAGGCCTCTGATTTGAAATCTTCCTTCTTTTTTAATGTAGGCATTTAGAGTTATAAAATTCCTCCACAGCACTGTCTTTACTGCATCCTGTAAACTTTGGTATGTTGCTGTTTCATTTTCATAACCTCGCCATCTTACTGAAAATTCTCGGTTAAATGTTGGAATTATTTCGGGTGCCATACTTAATCCTTTTTGCATTACTTGTCCTCCATGGGTACTCGATTCTATTACCACAGCTTTAACCAATATAACCACATGTTAGTAACTTCCTACCTCTCTTCTGGACATTAGATATGGTTTTTTTCAATGACTATTGAACATTCATATCTTCATGTTCTGTAAGAACATTATCCCCAAATTGACTAGAGCCACACTTACTGCCTTAATCCTCCTTTTCCATTTATTTTCCTTGGTGTGGTGGTTAGATTCAGTTGTCAACTTGGCCAGGTGAATGCACCTAGTTCTGTTGCTGTGGACGTGAGCCAATGATACATGAACCTCATCTGTTGCATTCCAGCAGCTAACAAATTAGAATATATTTGGTACCGGAGAGTGGGGTGCTGCTGCGGTTTGCAAATACCAGATATGTTGAAATGGTTTTTTGCATGGCTAAGGGAAAGATTTTGGAGGAACTGTGAAAAGAATGATGGAGAAGTCCTGGAGTGCTTGAAGAGACTGTTGGTATAAACGGAACCACTTCCAACCTGACGAAGGTGGATACAAAAGGGAAAAATTGGAGTTTGCAGAGTGAGAACCATTGGAAGCTCGGATCTGGAACCAAGAAACCTCAGCCATGAGAGTGGACCCACCCATATACATGGAGAGGGTGAGTTTACCCTCAAGGGTGAGGCTAAGTTTCCCACCTCATTGCAGTGGAAGAGTCATGTAGCCTCAGGCCTTGGAGAAGGTACAGCACGCTCCTTGGGGGACTGGGGAGAGCCTGGCTGCCACCACATGGAGGGGTTGAGCATGTGCCCTGGAAATGGCAGAGAGCCCAGGGGTGGCCCTGATGCCTGGAGAGAGTGGAGCCGAGAAAAATGTGGCCTCCTCAGTGTTCCCTGAGGTTGATTTGGAAAGAGGTGGGCCACTGCATAGGCCCCTGGAAAGGGTGGGCCTGCCACTTTCTAAAGCCGAAGGATAAATGACTTTCAAACTTTGAAATCCAAAGGTGTTTGCCCTGCAAGTTTTCTTTCCAGTTTCTCCCTATGGATCCTGTGACTTTCCTCCTTTGCATATTGGCAACAGATAACTTGTTTTGAGATTCACAGGTCCACAGCCAGAAGAGAATTTTTTGCACCTGTTTTAAGGTGATGTGTGTAGTTGCCAAGTTGACAAGGGGTGGGCACGTGGTAGTTAGATTCGGTTGTCAACTTGGCCAGGTGAATGTGCCTAGTTCTGTTGCTGTGGACATGAGCCAATGGGACATGAACCTCATCTGTTGCATTCTGGCAGCTAGCAAACTAGAACACTTGGGTTGCCTAATGGTATTACTGTCATCCCTGACATACAATCTAGTCATCTTTTTGTCATTTTTTATTCCTTTCCCTCTTATTGTCTTGGTGATATTGAATTGGTTATAAATCTTGTTGATACTTTGATAAAATGGCTCATCTGTCTACTTTTCTCTGTTTTCCTGAACTAGTTCCTGACTCCCTTAACTAGTCTCCCTACTTCCAGGTTTTCCCACATGTAATTAATGGCTGATTTATTAAGCATTTATTTTGTCAAGAAATATTCTGAGTTCTTTACATTAGTTAACTCTTTAAACTCTTCACAATAATTCCATGACAAAAGAACTGTTATTATAGTCATTATTATCCTGTTTTCAGATGAGGAAATCGAGTCACAAAGGAGTTAGGCAAGATCACACAGCTAGTTAGTGTAAGAGTCTGTATTCAAACTCAGGCAGTCAGGCTCCAGAACTCATGTTTTTAACATTATACTTTACTGCCTTACATATCTTTTCATACTCCTTTAGCACAAATAAGCCTCCACATTGCTGCCAGGGTGATCTTTTAAAAGGTTTATCAGTTTTTGTCACTCATGGGGCTTAGAAATCTTAGGAATCATCATGTACATGATAAAGTCCACACTTCTTAGGGTGGTATTCAAAGGATATTATTCAAAACACTCTCATAGGGATTTGATTATTAGAGCCTTATAAGAAATCTCCTTGTTCTAGTTTGCTATCTGCCGGAATGCAATATACCAGAAACAGAATGGCTTTTAAAAAGGGGAATTTAATAAGTTGCTAGTTTACAGTTCTAAGGCCAAGAAAATGTCCCAATTAAAACAAGTCTATGGAAGTGTCCAGTCAAAGGTATCCAGGGAAAGACACCTTGGTTCAAGAAGGCGGATGAAGTTCAGGGCTTCTCTCTCAAGTGAGAAGGCATATGGCGAACACAGTCAGGGCTTCTCTCTCAGCTGGAAAGGCACATGGTGAGCACAGCATCATCTGCTAGTTTTCTCTCCTGGCTTCCTGTTTCATGAAGCTTGCCGAGAGGTGTTTTCCTTCTTCATCTCCAAAGATTGCTGGCTTGTAAACTCTCTGCTTCACGGTGCTACAGCAGTCTCTGCTCTCTCTGAATCTCCATTCTCCAAAAATGTTTCCTCTTTTATAGGACTCCAGAAACTTACCAAGACCCACCCATATGGGTGGAGACATGTCGTCACCTAATCCAGCTTAACAACCATTCTTGATTAAATCACATCTCCAGGGAGATGATCTGATTACAGTTTCAAATATACAGTATTGAATACGGATTATTCTGCTTTTACAAAATGGCAGATTCAAATATGACTTTTCTAGGGGACATACATCCTTTCAAACCAGCATACTCGTTAATTCAAGTCATTCCACCTCCTATTATTAGAGCTTGTAAGAAATCACTTAACTTCTAGCCCTACTACCTCCTACTCTTATAATTAATAGCTATCAATTATTGAGCACTCATTGTGCTATAATTAATTCTTCCTCCCCTTGTCTCAGCATCCCCAAACTGAGAGTTCCCTAAGACAAAAATCCTTGTTTTATCGACCTTTTGTTTTTCGGTCTCATCACAATGTGTATTTTATCTTTCGAGCAGATAATAAATTCTGTTTTGCATGATTTAATTGTAAAAACTTTGGAAGCCCATGTTCCAAAAGGTTGAACTTAATCAGATTTCAGAATCCTTAGCTGCCTCTATCACTGTCATCCATGCAACACCTGATGAGACTTTGAGGATTTTGTGGCTTCTTATCTTACTGTCTATATAGATATTTCTGGAAGATCTTTATCTGGCTATCTGGAGGCAAGCTGCCTTTCTCCCTCCTTTTGGTAGAAAATACTTTCCTTCATAAAATTTCAGTTTTAAAAGGGAAACGCTCATTACCAATAAGTAACTCTTGGGTATAGAAAATAGATGTATAAGGGCGCATGGGTTGTTCAGCGGTAGAATGCTTGCCTTCCAGGCAGAGGACTGGGTTTGATTCCCGGACCATGTACCCCCAAGATAAAATAGATGCATTGAAGTATATAAGGGCATAACTGTGACTATAATCTTTAGATTTTTGATGTGATAACCAACTTTTGTAGCCCCCTCTCCCTCTTATTGGTATTTTCCTGGTAATTGTAACTGTACAATAATATGGAGTACCTCTACAGAACATAGCTGAAGATCATACATAAATAGAGTTTATGTACTAAAACTCATATAGTATTTTTTTTTTCATTGTAGAGATCTTTAGGCTCTTACTAAGTGTTTGTGTGCTTGGTTTAAATAAGTTAGAAGGGTAATTAAGAGGATGATCATTAAGGTAGTCACTGACCGCAAGGAGAAGTGAAACGTGATAGTTTGCTGTTTGTGATTTACTCTTTGATTCTGGAATATAGCTGAGTGATAAATCGTATTATCAGTTGTCCTATCTTCGTAGTCACTATATTTGGATTGTTAAGCTGCCCTTTCTCATTACTTCATATAAAAGAAGAGAGGGAGAGAAATAGTTCACCTATAGAGACAGACTAAATTTAAAAAGCATAGCTAGCTTACCATTCTAAGTCAGTCATCTGCCTCAAGTACATCTTCTTATTGCAGCCTATAATTGAAGTTAATAATGAGAACTACTTAATACATTTGTTAGTTTTCATTAATGCTATCTCCATACAACAAATGAGGAAACTGAGGCTTAGAAAGTAAAAAAAAATAAAAATTTGCTTAGGATCACGAAACAAATGAGTACTGAAGAAATGACAGAACCTACAGAAACGACAAAGCCTAGAGAAATGTCAGAAGCCTCAGAGCCAACAGAAACTTCACAGCAGAGTTGACATGGATGCAAACATGTGGAGAACAGAGACATGGATCTTTGGAGAGGTTTGGAGTGTGGCAGATGTTGCCTTGAGATGTTAAGCAAACCAGAACCAAGAGAGAGCCAGAGGATGCCAAGAGATGAAAGCCAGCCCTGGATAAGTAAAGTGAGGAACCTTCACAGGAACAAAGGGTGAAAACAACGGGACCCGGGAGCAAGGGAACAGCAGATGCCAGCCACATGACTGTCCAGCTGACAGAGGTTCCCCACCCATCGGCCTTTCTTTTTTTTTTTCAAATCTGTACATTTTATTTTATTTGGAGGGAGGCACTATCCATTCTTTTTTAAAAAATATTTTTATTGTTAAATCTTCACTTACATACATTCCATACATGGTGTACAACCAGTGGCTCACAATATCATCGCATAGTTGTGAATTCATCACCATGATCATTTTTTTAGAATATTTGTACCACTTCCGAAAAAGAAATGAAAAGAAAAAGAAAAAACTCATGCACACCATACCCTTTACCCCTCCCTCTCAATGACCACTAGTATTTCCATCTACCCAATTTATTTTACCCACTGGTGCAGTAGCAGAGTTCTCGCCTGCCATGCCCGAGACCCGGGTTCGATTCCTGGTGCCTGCCCATGAAAAAAAAAATAAAAGGATGGATCCATTTATTTTACCCTTTGTCCCCCCTATTATTTATTTATTTATTTATTTTTATCCATATTTTTTTACTCATCTGTCCATAACCTGAATAAAAGGAGCATCAGACACAAGGTTTTCACAATCACACAATCACATTGTAAAAGCTATTTCTTTATACAGTCATCTTCAAGAATCAAGGCTACTGGAACACAGCTCAACACTTTCAGGTACATCCTCTAGCCAATCTAATACACCATAAACTGAAAAGGGATATCTACATAATGTGTAAGAAAAACTTCCAGGACAACCTTTCAACTCTGTTTGAAATCTCAGCTACTGAAACTTTGTCTCATTTCTCTCTTCCCCCTTTTGGTCAAGAAGGCTTTCTCAATTCCTTGATGCCCGGTCCCAGTTCATCCTGGGATTTCTGTTCCTTGTTGTCAGGGAGATTTACACCCCTAGGAGTCATGTCCTACAAAGGAAGCATAGGGCAGCGAGTTCACTTGCCACGTTGCTTAGAGAACAAGGCCACATCTGAGCAAAAATTAAAGTTCTCTGGTGGTGACTCTTAGGCCTAATTTTAAGTAGGCTTAGCCTGTCCTTTGCAGGAATAAATTTCATAAGGGTGAACCCCAAGATTGAGGACTCGGCCTATTGATTTGGTTGTCTCTACTGCTTGTGAGAATATCAGAAAGTCTCCAAATGAAGAAGTTGAATATTTCCTCCTTTCTCCCCAATACCCCGAGGGGACCTTGCAAATTCTTCTTATTCACTGTCCAAGTTATTCTGGGATATATCAGGCATCATACTAACCTGGACAAACCAATAAAGTCCCATGCCCTGCTCAAGATTCTATGTGCTTGTGATGTTCAACTAAACAGATGATAAAAGTTAAATAGGAAATGTACTACCCAAAATATAAATTTTGTAATTAGCACCATCTGATTGAAGCTTGTGTAAGAGTAGCCTCCAGAATAGCCTCTTGACTCTATTTGATCTCTCTTAGCCCCAATGTCTTCCTTTTACTTTTTGGTTTGTTTTTTCCCTAAATCCCCCCTCCCTTTCCCTGTTCCCCATCAAAAAAACCACCAAAATACGATACACATTTCCACATGACCCCTAGTCATCCATGTTAGGAATCTGATGTGTATCCTTCTGTATTTTTTCCATGGTCTTTATGTATATATCATATATAACTTATGTATACTCATATATATATATAAGGGTTTTAATTATTATTTTATAAAATTGGATTGAATATAACATATGTAACTCTACATCCTATTTTTCTCATTCAACAATCCATGTGCATATCCCTCTAATTCACTGTTTTAGTGGTGTCATGATAGTTCATGGTAGGACTGTCCCATATTTATTCAATCATCACCCTGTTGATAAGCACTGAATATTCATTCTGGCTTTGGTTTCTTGTTGTTTTTTCTCACTATGTACAATACTGTAGTGGTTAAAAATACCATAAATGTAATAATCTATGTATTCCACAGAAATATACGGATATTTCTGTGGAATAAATTCCCTGGAGTGGGATTTCTCAGTCACAGCTCATGTATATCTTTAATTTTAAAAGATATCACATTGCTTACCTGAAGGGTGCACTCCTTACACCAAATCCCTGCTGGGAGGGGGTGTCTTCATTATTTTGGGATTTTTACTAATCTGATGAGTGTGAATGACACCTCAGTATTTGTTCTTGTTTGCTAGCTGCCAAAATGCAATATACCAGGAATGGAATGGCTTTTTAAAAGAGGAATTCAGTGAGTTGCTAGTTTACAGTTCTAAGTCTGAGAAAATGTCCCAGTTAAAACAAGTCTATAGAAATGTCCAATCTAAGGCATCCGGGGAAAAATACTTTGGTGCAAGAAGGCCAGTGAAGTTCGGGGTTTCTCTCTCAAGTGGAAGGGCACATGGTGAACACGGTCAAAGTTCCTCTCTCATTCTGGAAGGGCACATGGCGAACATGGCTCCATCTGCTAGCTTCCTGTTTCATGAAACTCCCTGGAAGGCATTTTCCTTCTTCATCTCCAAAGGTCGCTGGCTGGTGGACTCTGCTTCTCATGGCTATGTCGTTCTGCTCTGCTCTCTCTGAATCTCCTTCATTCTCCATAATGTTTCCTCTTTTATAGGACTCCAGAAACTTATCAAGACCTACCCACATGGATGGAGACATGCCTCCAGCTAATCCAGTTTAAGAACCACTCTTGATTAAATCTTATCTCCAGGGAGATGATCTAATTACAGTTTCAAACATACAATGCTGAATAGGGATTAGAAGAAGTGGCTGCCTTTACAAAATGGAATTAGGCTTACAACATGGCTTTTCTAGGGTACATACATCATTTCAAACCAGCACAGTATTACTTTAATTTTCATTAGCTTGAGTAAGGGTACTGAGTGTGAGGTAGAAATGAAATTGAACATCTTTTCTTGAGTTTGTTGGCCATTTACTTATATTTTTCTAAGAATTTACCTAGTCATATTTTCCCTATTTTTTTCATTGAGTCCTTGCCTTTTCCTCATAAATTTAAGTCTTTGATGTTTTCCCCAGATATATCAGTTACATCTTGACTTTGGTCATGATAGATTTTGTTATAAAAGAAGTACTTATTTATTATATAATGTAATTCCATCTTTTCTTTTGTATCTTCTGAGGTTTGTGTCTAAGAGGTCCCTCCTTTGCCTTAATTTTACAGAGAAAAATGTTTCTTCTGAGATTTATATTATTTTACCTTTTATTTTTTTAATTAATTTTATTAATCTGATTGATGGAAATATTGATTTTGCAAAGAATCAATAATATAGTCCTTATAATAACTTTGATTCTATAAAATTACCACAGATTTATGTTCTAAAATGCTACTTCATTCATAACTAAGACAATATATAGTCTATTATATGTGTGCTGAAATGAAATTGTCCAAATTCTACATCATAATAAATACAGCCAACTTTCTCATTCATCAAAATAAAAATATCAGAAAACATTTTTGTTAAGTATAAATATATTTGAAAGGCAACTGATATTTGGAAGCAATTTAAAAAAATTATTGAGGTAAAATTTACATAGTAATACATTAATCATTTTAAAGTGTATAATTCAGTTGTAATTAGTATGGTCATAATGTTGTACAACCATCACCTCCATCTTATTCCGGAACACGTTTATCACCCCCATAGAACGTACATATCCAGTAAGCAGTTACTCCTCATTCATCTGTACCTCCAGGCCCTGGCAACTGATAATCTTCTTTATGCCTCTTAGATTTAATTATTCTGGACATTTCATATAAATGGGCCGTCCTATATATGAACTTTTGTGCCAGGCTTCTGTCAATAAGCTGCTTTTTTTTTTTTTTTTTTACATATATTTATATTATAGCCGGTATTACCACTTTAACCTTTTTATATAGCTGAAAATTTATATACCTGGGTCTATCAACATAACATTTTGCTTATCCACTAATGGAAATTTGGGTTGTTTGCACCTTTCGGCTATTGTGATTAGATAGGGCATCTAGAAATATTCATATAAAAATATTTGAATTTCAGTTTTCAGTTACTTTCAACACATAACTAGGAGTGGATTTGCTAGTTGATACGGTAATTTTGTGTTTAAGTTTTTGAGGAACTACTAAGCATTTTTCCACAGTGCCTTCACCACTTTATATTCCCATCATCAAGGTAGAAGAGCTCCAATTTATCCACATCCTCTCACCCAAACTACTTATTTTCCATTATTAAATTCACTGTTATTATTACAGCCATTTTATTGTGTGAAGGGGTATCTCACTATGAGTTTAGTTTGCAGTTTTTGAATAAATATTGATGTTAAGAATCTTTTCATGTCATATCGGTCATTTTTAAAATATAGTTTAGGGTAATGTCTATTCAGGTCTTTGGACCAAATTTTAATTGGTATATTTATCTTTTGGATGTTATATTTAAAATGTTTTTTATACATTCTGCATACTAGAAATTTATATTATGATTTGCAAATATTTTCTCCCTTTATTTCCTTTCACTTTCTTGATATTTTTTGATGAAAAAAATTTCATATTAATGAAGCCCAGAGTGCCAGTTTGAAACTATTATGTATCTCAGAAAAGCCATGTTCTTTAATCCTCATTCAGTGTTGCTGGGTGGAACCTTTCTGATTGTTTCCTTGAAGATGTGACTCACCCCATTGTGGGTAGTAACTTTTGATCACGTGTTTCCATGGAGATGTGTCTCTACCCATTCGAGGTGGGGTTTCTTATGTGGAGCCCTTTAAGAGGAAACCATTTTGGAAGAAACCTTAGAACCAACAGAGCCACCAGAGCCCACACATCTTTGGAGATGAAGAAGGAAAATGCCCCCAGACAAGGCTTCTGAAATGAGGAGAGAAAGCTAGCAGACATCACCATGTGCCCTCCCAGCTGAGAGAGAAATCCTGAACTTCATCAGCCTTTCTTGAGTGATGGTAACCTCTTATTGGTGCTTTGATTTGGACATTTTCCTGGCCTTAGAACTGCAAACCTGCAAGTCAATAAATTCTGCTTTTTAAAAGCTGTTGTGTTTCCAGTACATCACATTCTGGCAGCTCATAGACCAAAACACCCAGTTTATCTATTTTTATTTTTTGTTTGTGTTCTGGTGTCATATCTAAGACTCTATTGCCAAATCCAAGGTCATGAATATTTACCTCTTTGTCTTCTTCTAAGAGTTTTATAGAATTATCTCTTAAATTTAGATCCATGATCCATTTCGAATTAATTTTTGTATATTAAGATAGGAATCCACTTTCTTTCTTTTGCATGTGGATATCCTGTTTTCCCAGTGCCATTTGTTGAGGAGAGTATTCTTTCCATATTGAGGGACTTGGCACCTTTGTCAAACATCAATCGATTATGGATCTGTAGTTTTTACTTCTTTATTCTCAAGTTTATTCCTTGGTCTATATATCTGACCATCTGCAATTACCATACTGTTTTGATTATTGTAGCTTTGTAATAATTTGAAATCAGGAAGTTTAAGTCCTTCAAATTTATACTTCTTTTTCAAAATGGTTTGTGCTATTCAGGGTCCCTGCTCTTCCATATGAATTTGATGACTGACTTT
Organism: Myrmecophaga tridactyla; assembly: GCA_004026745.1. Classification (NCBI taxonomy): domain Eukaryota; kingdom Metazoa; phylum Chordata; class Mammalia; order Pilosa; family Myrmecophagidae; genus Myrmecophaga; species Myrmecophaga tridactyla. Next base: position 19,268 of record PVIY010028377.1, read on the forward strand.
TTCATTTGCTCAAAGATGGTTGCTACAATTTTGATTGGGATTGTGTTAAATAAGCGTATTATTTTGTAAGCTGCCAAAATGCAACACACCAGAAATGGAATGGCTTTTAAATAGGGAATTTAACAAGATACAAGTTTACAGTTCTAAGGCCACGAAAATGTCCAGACCAAGGCATTGAATTAAAGACACCTTGATTCAAGGAAGGCCGATGGGTCTGCAACACCTTGTCAGCTGGGAATCATGTGGCTGGTATCTGCCGGTCTCTTGCTCCTAGGCTCTGTTGCTTTCAGCCACTGTTCCTGTGGAGGTTCCTCACTTTGCTCCTCTGCGGTGGCTTTCATCTCTTGGCTTCCCTTAGCTCTCTCCAAGTTCTGGCTTGCTTAACATCTCGTATCAACATCTGCTGGGATCCAGGCATCTCCAAACATCCGTACCTGTGTTCTCTGCCTATCAGTTCTGCTTTGAAGTTTCTATCTACCCTTTAAATTAAATCTTAAATACAATTTGGAATTTATTCTTACATATATTGTGTATGTAGTCTATATATTGTGAGGTGGAGATTACTTTTCTTTGTAGAAGAGTATCTAGTTGTGCCAGTACCTTGCTATGATAGGTTCTGGTGTCACCTTGGCCACGTGACAATGTCCAGTTGTCTAGTCGGGCAAGGACTGGCCTGACCATTGCTGCGTGGTTATCTCATGGCTGGTTGATAAACTGAAGGCTGATGTATTGAATCATTAGTCAGTTGATTGCATCTGTGGCTGATTAAGTCTGTGATCAACTAAGGCACATCTCCCACCAACTAGATAATCCAATCAGCTGAGGACTTTTAAGGAAGGAGAGAGATTTTTTCCTCAGCTTCTTCAATCAGTGTGCCTCTCCTGTGGAGTTCATTCAGACCCTTCAGAGGAGCTGCCAGCTTCAACAGCCTGCCTTGTGGATTTTGGGCTCTTCCATTCCCATGGTTTCGTGAGACACCTTTATAAATCTCATATTTACAGATATTTCCTGTTGGTTCTGTTTTCCAGAGACCCCTGACTAATACATTTGCCTTTCCTACTGAATTTAAATACTACCTTTACACACATGCATTCCATGCATGGTGCACAATCAGTGGCCCACAATATCATCACATGGTTTTGTATTCATCATCATGATCATTTTTTAGAATATTTGCATTACTCCAGAAAAATAACTAAAAAGAAAAAAGAAAAAACTCATACATACCATACCTCTTTCCCCTCCCTCTCATTGACCAGCAGTATTTCTGCCTACCCAATTTATTTTATTTACCCCTTATCCCCCCATTATTTATTTATTTAAAACATTTTTTATTGTTAAATATAACATATATACAAACAAAAATAACAAAAAGCAGTGATTTTCAAAATATGCTTCAACAAGCAGTTACAGAACAGATTTCAGAGTTTGTTATAGTTTACCATTCCACTATTTAATATCTGTTCATTCCCCGGATAAAAGAAGCATTCAGATACAAGGTTTTCACAATCACATAGTCACATTGTAAAAATTACATCTTTATACAATCGCCGTCAAGAATCAAGGCCACTGGAACACAGCTCAACAGTTTCAGGTACTTGCCTCCAACCACTTCAATACACCATAAACTAAAAAAGGATATCTATATTATGCATAAGAATTACCTCCAGGATAACCTCTCAACTGTTTGAAATCTCTCAGCCACTGAAACTTTATTTTATGTCATTTCTCTGTTCCCCCCTTTGGTCAAGAAGGCTTTCTTAATTCCCTGATGCTGGGTCCTGGCTCATTCTGGGAGGGAGAACCACACCCTGGGAGTCATGTCCCATGTAGGGGTGGGGAGGGCAGTGAGTTTACCTGCCGAATTGGCTCAGAGAGAGAGTCCACATCTGAGCAACAACAGAAGTTTTTTAGCGGTGACTGTTAGGTACATTTCTAAGTAGGCTTAGCCTGTCCTTTCCAGGAATAAGTTTCAAAGGGGCAATCCCCAAGATTGAGGGCTCAGCCTGTTGACCTGGTTGTCCCCCACTGCTCATCACACCCATGTCCTCTATAGAATTAAACAATGAGAATAATTTACTTTTTGTTTCTTCAAGTGGGGAAGTCGAACACTTCCTCCTTTCTTCCTATTCTCCCAAGGGGTACCTACAAACACTTCTCCATCCACTGCCCAAATTACTCCGGGATATATCAGGGCATCACACTAACCTGGACAAACCACAAAATCTCATGCTCTGTAAGATCCCGTGTACTTATGGTGTTCAACAAAACTGACCATACAAATTAAATCCAGAAATTTACTACCCAAAATATAAATTTTGTCCCAAATAAACATCTCTCCCTTTGGTCTCATACAGAAATTGAAGTTTTAAAATTTGGACGATGTCATCCTTTACCCTGTATGTATTCTGATTTTGCTTCAGTACTATCCACATCAGCTTCATTCATATCTCTACTCGAAGTCTGGTTACTTTTTCAACTTTTTTAATAGTTCCTGTATGAGGTAGAGCTGACTTTCATAGGTTCAGTGCTCTAACTCTGAGTCTCAGCTGTCACATATATACCCAAAGGTGCTGGGAATGACCATGCTATATACAAATAGCTCAGTATCTTAGAATTTAGAAATAACAGCTACAACTCCTGAATATATGTCACTTCTGTAAGAGTTTACAATCTAGGATCCTTTACGTTGGGACCAAACAGGCCAGTGCTTTCTTGACGAGATACTTGGGCACCATCACCTGGAGAAGTTGACCCATGGACCTGTCCATCATATCTGGTATCTTTCATTTGTTCATATTTTGTTTTATTCCTTCAATAAAATTTATGGTTTTTAAAATTTAGTCACATCTTTTTATTAAATTCATTCTTAAATATCTTAGTTGTTACAGTATTTTGAATAAAATGCATTTTCGATTTCCATTTGTGGGTGTGTATAATTTTAAGGTAATCTCATATTCAATTACCGTATCCAATTATTTTATTTTTCAAAGGAACTCTCTCTTTGGTTTTCTTGGTATATACTCATTATCATCAACAAAAGATTAAAGGATAGATATATCTTTTCTTTTCCAGTGTTTATACTGACTTTATATCTTATTTTATTCACTAAACCTTGTGGAACTTTCAAAATAATATTGAAAGGTAATTGGCATAGAGAACATCTAGGCCCTTATTTTAATTGAAAATGTTTCAGTATTTTGCTGTTCAGAATATATTCTGTTGGTTTTTGGAAAATGTTTTAAAAAGCTCTTCCTATTTATTTAATGTTTTATTAGGGATAGATGCTGATAAAAATGCTTTTCCACATTTATTAATATTATCATTTGTTTTAATTTATAGTTGTAATGAGGTGTGTAGTGTATTACTTATTAGTAATAGTTTATTCTTTTGATCATTATTGGGGCCTCTTTGCTGATGTTTGATTTAGAACGGTTGTCCGTAAGTATTCCATTGTAATTTTTGCTCTTGTGGCTGGGGCTGGGTAACTGTCTTTACCAGGATCTTAAAATTGAATCGAGATACTGGAGACTAGAGCAGCTAGAAATGAAAACCTAAAATTGTAGAAATGTAACCCATACCAAAGTCTGAAATCTGTTCTACAAGTAATAGTTGCAATGTGCTTTGAAATTTATTGCTTTTTTGTCTATATGTTATGTTTCACAAAAAGAAAAAAAAGTCAATTGTGATGATAAAAATGTGATAAAAATGACAAAAAAAAGAGGGTACTATAAATAATTGAATTGGGAAGTTTTCCATCCTTTTCTAAGGTCTTAATCTATAAAATAATAATAATAACATAACCATCTACCTCATTGGGTTCTTGTGAAGATTAAATGAATTAATCTAAAGTGCTCATTGCAGGGCTTGGACATAGTTGACATTATTCGTATTAGCTATCACCATCATTATCTGCAACAGGTAAAATGATTTGGGGGAATTTTCAGTTCTTTGAAGTTTGATAGAATTTAGCTACCAAATCATCTAGTTTAGGTGCTTTTATAATGGTAGATCTTATCACTCTAATACCTTTAGTACTATTTTCTCTATCTGTTTTTCCCCAACTTCTTAGTTTATTCATGGCAGTTTATTTTTTTTGTTAGGAAGCCATCTATTTCCTTCAGGCTTTCAAACCTATTGTGAAACATTGCATAGAGTTTTATTTTACAGTTCTCTTAATCATTTGAAGAGTTACAGCACATTTAGAAATTAACCCCAGAGATCACTCTGGTATTTCAATTAGAAATATTTGTGTTTTATGATAATTTCTTGGACAAGATGTTTTCTGATATTAAAGTTGCAATGCTTTTTTGTGTGTGGGGTAAAATAAAGTGTTTCCAGGAATGAAAATGGCAAACATAAACTATATAAATTTGGGGAACTTATACCTTTAGTTCACAATTTTGACCCCAGTATGTAGCACTAGGCTGGCTCATAGTAGATGCTCAGTAAATATTTGTTAAATGAATGAATGAATGAGTAAATGAATAGGTAAAATACAAGCCAGCTGGATAATAACTTGATAAAAGGTAGTTTTTTTGAGGAATTTAAAAAGTGGTAGATCTTTAACCATCTTTCCAAAGATGATTATTATTAAGGTTGGATATGTTCTGCCATAACATACAGTGTATTTTTAATATGAAATATTTCAGTATTTAATTTTGATGAAACACTTGCTAATGATCGTGTAATGTGAAGGGATTGTGTGGTAAATTAACTGCAGTTTATTAAGTAAGTTAGCCAGCAGTCATGATTTACTGATAGATCTCATAATCTTTAACTAGGACCTTTGTGAGGCCATTTATGCTGCTAAGCCCATTTTCTCTAGATTATTGAATGTTCAGCTGGGAGTTGGAACCTAGCAGGTTGAGTCTTCCCTCAAACAGTGTTTAGAACTCCTGACTAACAGCAATAGTCAATTTTCAAATGTTGTTGTGATGCTGAAAGCAGGCTATAAAATCAGCTTAAAGAGATAAAAAGCATCCTGTAAGGGTAGTTATATGAATAATCTTCTGCCTAAGAGATGTTCTCTGCTCTTGCCCCTGTCCTTCAGTTCAGGCTTCTATTTGTTGGTTGCTTTACTAAAACTGCTTTAAGATGTCACTGCAAATTAACACTTTACCATCACACTCCTTGTAGCTGTCTTGTAATTTCTGCATTCCCACTGGTGCCAGGAATATTCCAAGCCAGCTTTCCAAGGTTTAGTGATTTCACCTGAGGTGTCTGCCAATAAAAATAACCAGTTACCATTAAATACCTACCCCATCCATAACATGCTGTTTTATTAAGAAAATTTATCAGAGTTTATAGGAGTATTAGACATTAGGCTTATCAGGATAACACCTGGCCATTGGAGTAGTCTTAATTCTAAAAGTGGGACGTTTTGTCTTTGAAAAGAATCCAAGACTCTCTCTTGTCTGGCTCTTGAGGAGCGTGAACTTTGTAATAACCTCATACCTACAGTTGATTCTTTATGCCTGGAAGTACTCTGTTAACATGAGAAGCCACATTCTTACTTTGGAGACTTATATTCTAGTAGGCCAGATACAGTAAGCAGGGAGTTTTACATTCACTGAGAAGTTAACAATTTCTAAGTATTTCTCTGGTGTTCTAGGAATAAGTCAATTCCTTTCTTTACTTTTCTCCGTGGGCCCTAAAAGGAAGTAAGGCAGGAAAACAATATTTCAACATATAAAATATGAAAGGCATTTGATACTAAATATTTAAACATGATGTTTAGAATATTCATAATAACCATGCTACAGTGTAATATTTTTATTTGACTGGTAAGCGAACTGCTGCTTGGAAAAGTTGAGCACCTCAGTCCCAAGCTAGTAAGTCATGCAGAATTTAAGTTTGCCTGAGGCAAAGGCCTTGCCATTATACTTCTCTGTCTCTTGTCAAAGAATGGCCTGTGAGTTTCTTTCTGTCTTTGAGACTCCTGGTAAAATTTCTCTGGTGGTACACCTGAGCATAAAATGGTCCATGTATTTCTCAGAGAGTTTTGTAGTACCTGGACAATGGAGGCTTCAATAATAGATTTCCTAGGGCCCTCCAAATTGTTCATAATATATTCCTCACATCTGTATTTCACCAAGGAAGAGGGGTTAACTAAAGTCTGTAGGTTTTCTGTTGAGCAGTGTCTCTGGTTCCTTTTAATTCTTTTCACTTCATGTGGTAAACTGAAGTGATTAGACATAATGAGCTTTCCTTAGTTGGCATCCCCCACTGTTGTCAGACTTTTGTTTGTTAAATTTTGACTCTGCAAGGAGGACACTAAGGCTGTAGAGGTTAAGTCACTTTTCCATAGAAAGAGATTTTTCTATTCCTGGGATTAGAAAATCTAGTCATATATGAACCTGGAAGGAGAACTGGCTTTAAACAGTTTATGGGGAGAACATCTGGAGATTTAAATTTATGAAAAATTCAGAATGAGCCAAGAAAGTGTCTCAGCACCTTTAAGAAGGAACAAAGAATATTTTATGGTATATTAATTAAAAGACAGTATCCATGTCAAAAGGAGATAATAATCTTCCTGGACTTTGTGTTCATTAGATCATATTTGGAATATTCTGTTTAATTTGAATCCAGGTTTACTTTAATGATAAAGAGCCAGGGGAGATGGCCATAAACCACTATGAGTGGTTTTAAAGCAGTTATATGAAGTATATTTAGGAGTAAAGGCTATTTATCCTGGAGAAAGGGAGACTGTCATGGTCAGGTTCATGTGTCAACTTGGCCAGGTGGTGGTACCTGTTTGTCTGGTTGGGCAAGTGCTGGCCTGTCTGTTGCAATGAGGACATTTCATAGAATTAAATCATGATCATGTCAGCTGTATCCACAGCTGATTCCATTTGTAATCAGCCAAGGGGAGTGTCTTCTGCAATGAGTGATGCTGAATCTAATCACTGGAAGCCTTTTATGGAGGATTCAGAGGAGACAGGCTCTCTTCCTGCTTCAGCTGGTGAACCTCTCCTGTGGAGTTCATCCAGACCCTCCATCGGAATTGTTGGCTTCACAGCCTGCCCTGTGGATTTTGGACTCTACGTTCCCGCGGTTACATGAGACACTTTCATAAATTTTATATTTGTGAGTGTTCCCTGTTGATTTTGTTTCTCTAGAGACCCCTAACTAATACAGGGACTTTGGGAGCATAGTCACTATCTGAAGAATTATTTAATTAATTTGGCAAACAGTTACTGGGTAATAATAGTATAATATATACAGTTAATGAGTACGTACTGTCTGCCAGGAACTCTTTTATGAAGTCCTTTACCTGCTTTAACTTAATCTCATTTAATTCTCAAAACAAGCCTGTGAGATTAATGCTATTCATTGTTATCCCTATTGTACTAATAAGGAAACTGAATCAGAAAGGGGCATTGATTTGCCTAAGGTTGCATCATGACAGAGCCAGGATTTTCTGATTCCATTTTCTTTTCTCTCTTCCATGCTGTCACCCACATTCTATAGAACTTGGGCTTTTTTCTTTTTTTAATTTGGAAGAGAGGAAGTATGTAAGTATGTTGTTCCTGAGGATAGGATAATAACAATAACCACATTTATTGAGTATTTGCTACATATCTGGGTATTGTTGGATAACCTGAAGTAAAAAGAAGTAGTTTCCATCTTCATGGAACTTACATTCTGCTGGGAAATTCAGAAATTAATTAAATTTTTTTTTTTTGCTAGTGGTAAGTGCTATGAAGAAACATAAAGCAGGTCGTGGGGAGGTAGGGGAAGACTAAGAATGATAGCATGAGTTATTTTTATATAGATTGGACAGGAAAGACCACTTAGAAAAAAAGTACCTGGACAAAGACTTGAAAAAGATAAGGCAGCAAGTTGTATGGATATCTAGGGGAAGAACATTTCAGGGAACAGAAATAACAGGTATAAAGGTCCTGTGGTCTGTTGCTAGTCAGTCTGCGTTGAATATAATGAGTAAAATTGGCAGAGGCCAGATTGTGTAGAGTTTTAGATTTTTTTCCACATATGAAGGGAAGCTGTTGAAGGCTTTTTTGTTGTTGTTGGAGGTTTTTGAGCAGGGTAGTGCTATAATATAATGTTTGTTTAAAGAAAATGACTCTGGCATGAGGTATAGACTTGGGGGAGAAAGTTGCAGGAGAGATCAGTTAAGAGACTATTGTAGGAGACATCCAAGATGGTGGCTTAGTGAGGAGTGGGATTTAGTTTGTCCTCCATAGCAGCTAGTAAATAGCCAGGAACAGTACAGAACAACTGCTGGGGTCACATCAGTGACCAGGCACACAGCGTACACCAGTCTGGACAAACTGAACCAGCTGTGATCCCATCCAGAACCATTAGTCCCCCAAGTCAGGAGAGGGGTGGGACCCAGCTCAGGTGGAATCTCTCCCTCAAGGAATTCAGACCCCAGGGTCTGGAAAACTGAAGTGATTAATGCCAGCCTAACCTCTCCTCTGTCTGTCCATGCCCCCAGCAGAGAGAGTCAGCTGAAGTTAAAGGTACTGCATCATTTTATGCTGGTGGGATATGCAGGCAGATAAGTGCCACATACTGAGCAGGACAGGAAAAACATAGAGTCTAGAGGCTTCATAGGAAAGTTTTTCAACCTGCTGGGTCTCACCCTCAGGGAAAACTAATGCAGGTGACCCTTTCCTCCTGAGAGGAGGCCAGTCTGGTCTGGAAAAGTAGACCCTCCTAAGGGGAAAAAAAGGCACCATACAGGCAGGGCAAGAAACAAGAAGACAAGAACTGACAAATTCTTGTCTGTTAAAAAAAACCAATGCTAGAGGTCTAGAATCAGCTGCACTGAATGTCAAAGAACAAATAGATGACAAAGTCATCCAGCAAGAAAATCCTAGGTAAAAAGTGAAAGCAATTCCCAGAATAAACTAATTAAATGTCTAGATGCCAGCAAAAAATAATGAATCATACTAGGAAAATTAAAGATATGGCCCAGTCAAAGGAACAAACCAACAATTCAAATGAGATGCAGGAGTTGAAACAATTAGTGCAGGATATTCGAACAGGTATGGAAAATCTCATCAAAAATCAAATCAGTGAATTGAAGGAGACTATAAAGAAGGCAAAGGATGAACAAAATGAAGAAATCGAAAGTCTGAAAAACCAAATCACAGAACTTATGGGAATGAAAGGCACAGTAGAAGAGATAAAAGAAATAGGGAAACCTACAATGTTAGATTTCAAGAGGCAGAAGATAGGATTAGTGAACTGGAGGATGGGACGTCTGAAATACGACAAGAAAATATAGGAAAAAGATGAAAAAACATGGGCAAGGATTCAGGGAATTGAATGACAACATGAAGCACATGAATATACGTGTTGTAGGTGTCCCAGAAGAAGAAGAGAAGAGAAAAAGAGGAGAAAAACTAATGGAGGAAATTATCACTGAAAATTTCCCAACTCTTATGAAAGACTTAAAATTACAGATCCAAGAAGTGCAGCATACCCCAAACAGAATAGATCCAAATAGAGGTACTCCAAGACACTTACTAATCAGAATGTCAGATGTCAAAGAGAAAGAAAGAATTTTGAAAGCAGCAAGAGAAAAGCAATCCATCACATAAAAGGGAAGCCCAATAAGACTATGCATAGATTTCTCAGCAGAAACAATGGAGGTGAGAAGGCAGAGGTATGATATATCTACAATTCAAAACGAGAAAAACTGCCAACCAAGAATTCTATAACCAGAAGAATTGTCCTTCAACAATGAGGGGGAGATTAAAACATTTTCAGATAAAGAATCATTGATAGAATTTGTGACCAGGAGACCAGCTCTGCAAGAAATACTAAAGGGAGCACTAGAGACACATAGGAAGAGGCAGCAGAGAGAGGTGTGAAGAAGAATGTAGAAATCAAGACTGTCAGTAAAGATAAAAAGAAGAAAAATTAGATGTGACATATAAAATCCAAAAGGCAAAATGGTAGAAGAAAGTACTGCCCTTACAGTAATAACACGAAATGTTAATGGATTAAACTCCCCAATCAAAAGACATAGACTGATAGAATATATTAAAAAACAAGACTCATCTATATGCTGTTTACAGGAGATGCATTTTAGACCCAAGGATAAATATAGGTTGAAAGTGAAAGGTTGGGAAAAGATATTTCATGCAAACAACAATCAGAAAAGAGCAGGAGTAGCTATACTAATATTCAAAAAATTGGACTTCAAATGTAAATCAATTAAATGAGACAGAGGGACACTATGTATTAATAAAAGGAGCAACTCAACAAGAAGACATAGCAATCATAAATATTTATGCACTGAGCCAGACTGCTCCAAAATATATGAGGCAAGCACTGAAAAGAGAAATAGACACATCTTTCATAATAGTTGGAGACTTCAGTTCCCTGCTCTCATCAATGGACAGAACATCTAGACAGGATCAATAAAGAAACAGAGAATTTGAATAATACAATAAATGAACTAGACTTAACAGACATTTCTAGAACATTACACCCCATAACAGCATGATACACCTTTTTCTCAAGTGCTCATGGATCATTCTCAAGGATAGACCATATGCTGGGTCACAAAGCAAGTCTCAATAAATTTAAAAAGATTGAAATCAAACAAAACATTTTCTCAGATCATAAAGGAATGAAGTTGGAACTCATTACTGGGCAAAGTGCCACAAAATTCACAAATATACGGAGGCTCAACAACAATATCTTAAACAACCAGTGGGTCGAGCAAGCAATTACAAGAGAAACCAGTAAATATCTCGAGGCAAATGAAAGTGAAAACACAACATATCAAAGTTTATGGGATGCAGCAAAGGCAATGCTAAGAAGAAAGTGTATTGCCTTAAATGCCTATATCGAAAAAGAGGAGCAAAAATCGAGGAATTAACTGTTCACTTGGAAGAACTAGAGAAAACAGCAAACTAACTGCAAAAAGCAAAAGGAAAGAAATAATGAAGATTAGAGCAGAAATAAATGAAATTGAGAACATGAAAACAGTTGAGAAAATCAGCAAAACCAGAAGTTGGTTCTATAAGAAAATCAATAGGATTGATGAACCCTTAGCAAGGTTGACAAAAAGAAGAAGCAAGAGGATGCAAATAAATAAAATAAAAAATGGAAGAAGACACATGACCACTGACCCTGCAGAAATAAAGGAGGTAATGAGAGGATACTCTGAACAGCTTTATGCTAATAAATTAAATGTAGATGAAATGGACAACTTCCTAGAAAAGCATGAACAGCCACCATTGACTGGAGAAGAAATAGATGACCTCAACAAACCAATCACAAGTAAAGAAACTGAATTAGTCATTAAGAAGCTCACAAAACGGGTTAAGATGGCGGCTTAACAACGTGCGCATTTTAGTTCGTCCTCCAGAACAACTACTAAATAACCAGAAACAGTACAGAACAGCTCCTGGGACCCCGTCAGTGACCAGACACACAGCATACCCCAGTCTGGACCAGCTGGACCGGCTGCGAGCACCCCCAGAGCCGTGAGTTCCCAAAGCTGCAGCGGCTGGCGCCCCTTCCCCACAGGATGCTTCCCAGAGGGGAAAGGAAAGGACTTTACCAGCAGCAGGGGCTGGGCACAATCAAATGCCAATTGTGGAACTAATTAACAAATTCTGACTACTAAAATTAGGCCCCCCGCTTAGGTGAACCTGATCAAAGCGGAGGTTGCTCATTTTTGCCCCGGTGCCAAGGGGGTAGGACTGAGAGAAAAAGGGGGAAAAAAAAAAAAAAGAAGGAAACAGAGGTTTTTGCGGCTGTGTATCTACAAAGGCTTGACTGCCTCTGGATACAGCGGCAGGACTTTTCAGGCTGCAACTGCCCCAGGCATAGGCAGAAGTGAGCTGTTTGGGGGGCTTGTCTGGAGCCTGTGCCTTCCCCAGGGGAGGCGTGAAGCCCAACTTAGGTGGAATCCCTCCCTCAAGGAATTCAGACAGACCCCAGGGCTTGGTAATTTGAAGCCATTAAAACCAGCCTACAACCTCTCCTCTGTCTCCACCACGCCCCCAGCAGGGAGAGTCCGCCAAAGCTAAAGGTACTGCATCATCTTATGCTAGTGGGACCTGCAGGCAGACAAGTGCCACACACAGGGCAGGATAAGAAAAACAGAGTCCAGAGACTTCACGGGAAAGTCTTTCAACCTGCCGGGTCTCACCCTCAGGGGAAACTGACGCAGGTGACTCTTTCCTCCTGATAGGAGGCCAGTTTGGTTTGGGAAAATCTGTCTGGGGTCTATAATACCTACGTAGACCCTCCTAAGTGTGTGTGGGGGGAAGGGCACCACACAAGCAGGGCAAGAAACAAGAAAACAAGAACTGAAAAATTCTCCTCTGTTAAACAAAACTTAAGCTAAAGGTCCAGATAAAGCTGAATGGAATGTCAAAGAGCCAGATAGACAACAAATTCATCCAGCAAGAAAACCCTAGGTAAAAGAAGTGAAAGCAATCTCCAGAATAAACTAATTAAGGTAATTAAATGCCTAGAGGCCAGCAAAAAATAACCACACTAGGAAAATTGAAGATATGGCCCAGTCAAAGGAACAAACCAACAATTCAAATGACATACAGGAGCTGATACAATTAATTCAGAATGTATGAACAGACATGGAAAACCTCATCAAAAACCAAATCAGTGAATTGAGGGAGGATATAAAGAAGGCAAGGAAAGAACAAAAAGAAGAAACTGAAAGTCTGAAAAAACAAATCACAGAACTTATGAGAATGAAAGACACAGTAGAAGAGATGAAAAAAACAACGGAAATCTACAGTGGTAGATTTCGAGAGACAGAACATAGAATTTCTAAACTGGAGGACGGAACATCTGAAATCCGACAAGAAATAGAAACCATAGAAAAAAAAAATGGAAAAATATGAGCAGGGACTCAGGGAATTGAAAGACAGTACGAAGCGCACGAATATACGTGTTGTGGGTGTCCCAGAAGGAGAAGAGAAGGGAAAAGGAGGAGAAAAACTAATCGAGGAAATTATCACTGAAAATTTCCCAACTCTTATGAAAGACTTAAAATTACAGATCCAAGAAGTGCAGCGTACCCCAAAGAGAATAGACCCAAATACACATACTCCAAGATGTTTACTAATCAGAATGTCAGAGGTCAAAGAGAAAGAGAGGATCTTGAAAGCAGCAAGAGAAAAGCAATCCATCACATACAAAGGAAGCCCAATAAGACTATGCACAGATCTCTCAGCAGAAACCATGGAGGCGAGAAGACAGTGGGATAATATATTTAAATTATTAAAAGAGAAAAACTGCCAACCAAGAATTCTATATCCAGCAAAATTGTCCTTCAAAAATGAGGGAGAAATTAAAACATTTTCAGACAAAAAATCACTGAGAGAAGTTGTGACCAAGAGACCAGCTTTGCAAGAAATACTAAAGGGAACACTAGAGACAGATACGAAGACAGAAGAGAGAGGTGTGGAGAAGAGTGTAGAAAGGAAGACTATGAGTAAAGGTAAAAAGAAGGAAAATTAGATATGACATATAAAATCCAGAAGGCAAAATAGTAGAAGAAAGTACTACCCATGCAGTAATAACACTGAATGTTAATGGTTTATGTTTTTGCATAAGAACAAAGGAGTGTCATTATTGCAGGGTGCTGAGAATAGATGATAATTAATACTTTAAAATATCACCTTACATGTGATACTAAAGCAAAAAATGTTTATTTGATACAAAGTTTATATTTTGACTAGGGCATTTCCTAATATAACTCAGGTAGATAGTTTGATTGAATGTCATAAGTACTTGGAATCTCAGGTAGCACATGAGAATTTGTTGGTTTGTCCAGAGTGATGCCCCGATGAACCCCAGAATGATTTGATCAGTGACTGGAAAAGTATTTGCAAGCCCCCTTCGGGGAATGGTGAGAGCGGGGAGAAATTCAACTTCCCCA
>PVIY010028378.1:0-33121 GCA_004026745.1 Myrmecophaga tridactyla
TGCTGATTGCACTAAATAAAGAAAGACTGTGTTCCCTGTAATGCAGTCTGGGAAATCTAGGGCTATTTTAAAGGTGCTAAAAGATGCCATTCTTTTCATACACACACACACACACACACACACACACACACACAGAAACATATACTGAAATTTCTTTTTCACGTGAGGCCGTTTCTTTCCACTGGAAATCCGTAAATACTTTATTCTTCTTACTCTCTATTTCTGGTTGAAGACAATTTCTTTTTTCAAGGTACCTAAAGAAATTGACCACCTAATAAATAGTTTCAAAGGCACACAAAACGAGCTTCCACGGGTTATGAGAAATACTGGGCTCTTGAGAGACCTCCATGGATACGAAAACATAAATCTCAGAAAGCTCTTTTGCAATGTCATTCAGCTTCCCTAGCATAGGAAACCAGGGCGCAGAGAGAAAAGGAATCACAAGAGGAACTAAGATTCCTCTGGATCTTGCTACTCACACCATGATAAGGATGGCAGGCGGACGGACCCTGCAGAAGCAAGTCCATTTGGAGTTGTATCGCATTAAAAAAAAATCCTGAGCATTTTAGTAAGACAAATGTATTTGTCCAACATTTGGCACTTGGAAAATATTATTCATTGATGACAATCCTAACAGCTATCCATTAGCCAGGGTTGAGATGGTAGACCAATAGCACAGAACAGAAGTCATCATTTGGTTCTGAAGTAATAGGCCCCTAGAAGACATCAGGCCATGAGGAATGTTTCAATATCGAGAAGCCTGAGTCTTAGCAGGCTTCTTAACATTAAGTTTGCTTGATACTTGGAAGGAGGAAGTTTGCCTCTTAATATCACTTCTGGTTACTATCATTATTAAAAAAAAACATGGATTCATTCATTTCTTCACTCATTTCCTCTTTCTCCCCTCCCTCCTTTCCTAGCTTCCTCTCTCCCCCGTCCCCTCCTTCTTCCTCTCCTCTCTTCTACTCCCCAATCTCCCTCCTCCCCTCTTTCCCTTCTTCCTTCCTGCCTTCCTTCTATCCACCCATCTGTCCATCCACCAATCCATTCATCCATAAAATACGTTCCATTAGTTAATGTATAGTAAATGCTAATGGAGATACATAGAAGTTTAAGCGATGTCCCTGCCTTCATGTGGTCTTCACTGTATCAGGGTACTACAAATGTAAATGTACAAACAACAGAATTCGAAAAGTGTCCCCAAATTGCAAAAAGATGAGTGGCACCACTACTGGTTGGTGGGGAGGGAGCCACTAAGGGTGATTAGGTAGCAGTGACTTAGACTTATAGGAAATAGGGGTCTCACTGGTCCTCTTACATATGTGTTTGCTTGAGAAATGGGCCAATTCATCCTTGTGCTAAGCTTTGAGGAAGATTTCCATGTTTAGATGATTTTATTGGATAGAATAATGATGCCTGGATAGTACAGGGCCAATATGGCAGCATAAGATGCTCCAGGGTGGATCAACAATTACATCCTGACTAAATGGGGGAAAAGAAGTATAATTAACAAAGTATCAGTGACAGAGAGAGTTCAAATAGAGTCAAGAGGCTACTCTGGAGGTTGTTCTTATGCAAGCTTCAGGTAGACCTTGCTACCTCCCATAACCTGCTAACCCCCAACCAGTACCATTCCAGTCAATCCTATAGAACATCTAGGGCAATTTATAAGATTCCACAAGGGTTCCAGGCACTAGAGTAACTTGCCAGAAACCTACAACATCCAGATGGGTCCCTGGGCCAGATAAGTCCTGACACCTAGCCCAGCCTCTTCAGAACATCAGATAATTCCATCTCCCTACCCCATATTAGTGACAGACCCTTCCAATATCAAAAATTTAGAATTGCCATAGCCCAACAACCCCAATGAGAGGTATGGAAAGATCAAAGGTGGTGTGGAATTACACAGAGAAGATAGGACTTAAGAAATGAATATGAATGTTGAATCATTAAATTGATATCTCTATTAGTCTCCAATATTCTAGAGCAGCTAGAAGTAAAAACCTAAAATTGTAAATTGTAACCCATGTCAAAGTCTGAAATATGTTCTACAACTAATTGTGGTGCTGTGCTTGAAAATTTATAGTTTTTTTGTATATATGTTACTGTTCACAAAAAAAAGAAGTAAAAAAAAGTTGATTGTGATGAAAAAAAGTATTTAAACCCTCTAGCCTCCAATATCCTGGAGCAGCTAGAAGGAAAAATCTGAGAGAATCATATGGTAGCCCATGACAAACTCTGGGATCTATCCTGTAACCACTTCTTGAAGAGTACTTTGAAAGCTTTTTCTTTGCTTTGTATATATGTTATACTATACAACAAAAATAGTTAAAAAAAAAAAAACAAACATTAAACGATGCTCCAGGGTACTGGCCCCACAGAATCCTTGAACAATTAGTGAAAACTGGCAGAGCCATCTTTCTGAAAACTCTAGAAAACAGTTAAAGGATTGCAGCAACTGAGCACATGCCCAATCAAGAAAAAGGAGCTTGTATTTTCTTCCTTATCTCCCATCCCCCATTTTGCTCTTGCAGCTGCAATGCATATCTTGAGGGGAGAACTCTCAGCTCCCACCCCTCTATCCCCAATATTTCACACCATTCTGTGAAATCCTTTGTAACTAAAATGCAACTTTGAAGAAAATTCACATGGGAAAAGAAAGCCATTAATAAAATCA
Organism: Myrmecophaga tridactyla; assembly: GCA_004026745.1. NCBI lineage: Eukaryota > Metazoa > Chordata > Mammalia > Pilosa > Myrmecophagidae > Myrmecophaga > Myrmecophaga tridactyla. The sequence continues at coordinate 2,678 of PVIY010028378.1, forward strand.
TTTGTACATCAAAAAAAAAAAAAAAAGAAAAAAAAAAAAGAAAAAGGAGCTTGAAAAACAGAGGGGAGAAAATAAAAAAAACAAACCAAAACCAAACGAAAACTAAAACAGAGGGAAGAAACTCATGGTGCCCTTACTATCCTTTCCCCTAATCCTCCCTGGCACAACTGGTAGTGAGCCTGTGCTCTCAATGTGGGTCCCTGGCCCTGGAAGGAGCAGAGTAATCCTATGCACATAATGGGGTGTCTGTATGTCAGTCTCTATCTATCAGGTGGAAGCAGAAAAGACTGAGCTAGGAAATTTGTCTTGGGCTTGCCATCCCAGACTTTGTCCTAAAAGCAAAGAAGCAGCTTGCAAGCTGCTAAAAGGGTGAAAGAAATAAGTTGAAGTGACCTGGGGTAAAGGACTATCTGTATTATGTCATACAATAGGGCACTCGAGGTGTGTGTGAAAGTCTATTTAAAAGGGGGTAGAGGGGGCATTGGAGTTCCTGTAAACTGGGTATGTTTAAGACCATGAGCAAGCACAACCCCACGGTAATAAGCAGGCTCCCCATGCTCAGATGAAATAGAGAGGACCCTGCACTTCACATTTGCCTCAGACTGATCTTCTTGCAGGAGGGCTCAACTCTGAATGAGACCACCAGCCAAAGCAGAGCCAATTTGTAGACTGTAAAAGATAGTTTTTTTGCCTTGGTTTGCTTGTTTATGTTAGCTCCTGGCACGCAAGGAAATCTCTGTCATATCGCTAGCTGGATACAAACTTAAGTAACAGACAGTTCAGGCACTAAATCCAAGCATTAACACTTTAAAATAGTAAAATTCACAGTGTGCAACAAATGATTACAAGAAAAAGAAACAGGATGATGGCCCATCCAAAGGAGCAAAATAGAATCCAGAACCATCAATGAAGAGGACCAGATTTTGGACATATTGGACAAAGACATTAACAAAATGATCTACAATATATTCAAACTCTTCCAAAAAATTGAAGAGGAGGGAACACTCCCTAACTCATTCTCAGATACCAACATCACCCTCATACCAAAGCCAGATAGTTACCACAAGAAAATTACATAATATCCATTATGAAGATAGATGCAAAAATCCTCAACAAAAATACTAGCAATGTAAATCCAACAGCACATTAAAAGAATTATACACCATGATCAAGTGAGATTTATCCAAGGTATGCAAGGATTCTTCAATATAAGAAAATCAATTAATAAAACATGCCACATTAACAGAATGAAGGGAAAAAAAACATGATAGTCTCAATTGATTCAGAAAAGGCATTTGACAAAGTCTAGCACCCCTTTTTGATAAAAAATAAACACTTAGAAAACTAGGCATAGAAGGAAACTTCCTTGATATGATAAAAGGCATATCACAGCTAACCCCATACTCAATGGTGAAAGACTTCAAGTTTTGCTTCTAAGATCAGGAACAAGAAAAGGATGTCCACTGTCACCACTATTAATCTACATTGTACTGGCAGTTCTAGCCAGAACAATTAGGCAAAGAAAAGAAATAAAAGTCATCCGAATTTGAAAGGAGGATGCAAAACTGTTTCTATTTGCAGATGACATGATCCACATACCGAAAATCCTAAAATATCTACCCACAACAAAGCTACTAGAGATAAACAAATTCAGCAAATTTTCAGGTCAATATGCAAAAATCAGTAGTGTTTCTATACAGTAGTAATGGACAATCTAAAGAGGAAAATCAAGAAAATTCTATTTATAATAGCAACAAAAAGAATCAAATATCCAGGAATAAATCTAACCAAGCTTATAGAGGACTTGTACACAGAAAACTCCAAAACACTGCTAAAATAAATCCAACAAGGCCTAAATAAATGGAAGGACATTCTACATTCATGGATTGGCAGACTAAATATTGTTAATATGTCAATTCTACTCAAAGTGATTTACAGATTCAGTGCAATCCCAATCAAAATTCTAAGAGCCTTCTTTGCAGAAATGTAAAAGTCAATCATGAAATTGATATGGAAGGGTAAAGGACTCCAAATAGCCAAAGACATCTTGAAAAAAAAGAACAAAGTTGGAGGACTCACACTTCCCAGTTTTAAACTTATTAGGAAGCAACAATAATTTAACAGCATGAAACTGTCACAAGGAAAAACATATAGATCAATAGAATAGAATTGAGAATTCAGAAATAAACCTTCTCATCTACAGTCAACTGATTTTTGATAAAGGTGTCAAGTCCATTTAATTGGGACTTCATTTGATATTCACAGGCAAAAGAATGAAAATGGACCCCTACCTCACACCACATAAAAAAATCTACTCAAATTGGATCAAAGACCTAAATATTAAAGCCAGAACTATAAAACTAGAAGAAACCATAGGGAAGTATCTTCATGACTTTGTGATAGTCCATGGTATTCTTAGACCTTGAGTAACAAAAAGCAACAAAAGAAAAAATAGATAAATGGGGCCCTATGAAAATCAAAAACTTCTGTGCTTCAAAGGACTTTATCATGAAAGTTAAAGGGCCACCTACATCTGGAGCCAAATGACTCCCATGTGAGTGAGTCATCTACAGAGAAGAGTGGAGCCAACCTACCCACCCAAATGCCCTATCTACCACCAGTCACCACCCTGAAGAGAAGGGAGGTAGGAGAAAAAGCTGCAAACAAAGAAAGGGGAGGCAGAGTAAATAAATATAATCTAGTAAAGCAAATGGCTCACATTGCCCATTGCCTCTCATCTTTTTCACGTCTGTCTTTGTGAGAGTGCCCGCATGTTATCTCACATATGTACCTAATAAACTTTATATCTGCTACTCTTAAAAAAAAGGCAACTTACAGAATGGAAGAAAATATTTGGAAACACATATCCAAGAAGAGGTTAATAAAGAAATCCTACAATGCAACAACAAAGGAGAAACAACTCAATTTAAAAATGTACAAGAGTGTTGAATAGACATTTCTTCAAAGAAGATGTACAAATTGCCAATAAGCACATGATAAGATGCTCAACATCATTAGCTATTAAGGAAATGCAAATCAAAACTACCAGACACCATTTACACATACTAGAATGGCTACTATTAAAAACAAATGGAGGGTGTATGGGTGGTTTAGTGGTAGAATTCTCTCCTTGCATGCGGGAGACCTGGGTTCGACTTCCAGACCATGCACTTTTAAAAAACAAAACAAAACAAATGGAAAATAAGTGTTGGAGTCATTGTGGAGAAACAGGAATGCTCCTCAATTGTTTTGGGGAATGTAAAATGGTACAGCTGCTGTGGAAGACAGTTTTGCAGTTCCTCAGAAAGTTAAGTATAGAAATACCATATGATATGACGCAGAAATCTCACTTTTGGTAGCTACCTAAAATAACTGAAAGCAGGAACTCAGATACATTTACCCTCACACTCATAGTTGCATTATTCACAAATGCCAATAGACGGAAGCAACCCAAGTGTCCATCAACCAACGAATGGGTAAACAATATGTGATATGTACCTACAATGGAATAATATTAAGCTGTTAAAAGGAATGAAGCTCTAATACATGTGATGACATAGATGAACCTTGAAGACATCGAGTGAAATCAGATAGACACCAAAGGACAAATACTGAATAATCTCACTCATATCAGATAATTAGAATAAACAAATTCATAGAATCAGAAACTATAATACAGATTAACAGGGGCTGAGGAGGGTGCAGGGAATGGGGAGTTAATGCTTAAATTGTTCATTGCTTCTATTTGGGGTGATGGAAAAGTTTTGGTAATGGATATTGGTGATGGTCGCACAATATTGTGAATGTAATCAACAGCACTAAATTATATATTTGAATGTGGTTAAAAGGGGGAAATTTTAGGTTGTGTATATGTTACTAGAATAACAATAATAATAAAATGATACCCAGCTGCAAAGCTAACCTCCCTTGATCCCTTCTGTGCTGGTTTGAAAGGATGTATGAATCCTAGAAAAGCCATGATTTAATCAAAATTCCAATTCGTAAAGGCAGAATAATCCCTATTCAATACTGCATGTTTGAAACTGTAATTAGATCATCTCCCTAATGTAACCCAATCAAGAGTGGTTTTTAAGCTGGATTAGGGGAGATGTGTCTCCACCCATTTGGGTGGGTCTTGATTGGTTTACTGGAGTCCTATAAAAGAGGAAACATTTTGGAGAATAAGATTTTGATAGAGCAGAGAACGCCATAACACCACGAAGCAGAGAGTCTACCAGCCAGCGACCTTTGGAGATGAAGAAGAAAAATGCCTCCCAGGGAGCTTCATGAAACAGGAAGCCAGGAGAGAAAGCCAGTAGATGACGCCATGTTCACCACGTGCCCTTCCAGATGAGAGAGAAGCCCTGACTATGTTTGCCATGTACCTTCTCATTTGGGAGAGAAAGCCTGAACTTCATTGGCCTCCTTGAATCAAGGTATCTTTTTCTGGATGCCTTTGATTGGACATTTCTATAGACCTGCTTTAATTGGGACATTTTCTCAGCCTCAGAACTGTAAATTTGCAACTTATTAAATTCCTTTTTTAAAAGCCATTCCATTCATGGTATATTGCGTTCTGGCAGCTAGCAAACTATAACACCTTCCTTGAGGGATTAGCCAGGGAGAAATTTTTATGCTCCTGCAAAAGAGGATCTTGAGATTTATTTTCTTTGCTTCCCATTTAATACCTGTGCTGGTTTGAAATGATGTATGTACCCTAGAAAAGCCATGTTTTAATCCTAATTCCATTTTGTAAAGACAGCTGTTTCTTCTACTCCCTATTCAGCATTGCATGTTTGAAACTGTAATTAGATCATCTCCCTGGAGATGTGATTTAATCAAGAGTGGTTGTTAAGCTAGGTTAGGTGGAGGTGTGTCTCCACCCACTTGGGTGGGCCTTGATTGGTTTCTGGAGTTCTATAAAAGAGGGAACATTTTGGAGAATGAGGGAGATTCTGAGAGAGCAGAGCAGAACAACATAGCCACGAGAAGCAGAGCCTAGCAGCCAGTGACCTTTGGAGATGAAGAAGGAAAATGCCTCCTGGGGAGCTTCATGAAACAGAAAGCCAGGAGAGAAAGCTAGCAGATGATGCTGTGTTCACCATGTGACCTTCCAGATGAGAGAGGAACCCTGACTGTGTTCACCATGTGCCTTCTCACTTGAGAGAGAAACCCTGAAGTTCATTGACCTTATTGAACCAAGATATCTTTCCCTGGATGCCTTAGATTTGACATTTCTATTGACTTGTTTTAAGTGGGACATTTTCTCAGCCTTAGAACTGTAAACTAGCAACTTATTAAATTCCCCTTTTTAAAAGCCATTCCGTTTCTGGTATATTGCATTCCGGCAGCTAGCAAACTGGAACAATACCCAATGTGTAAATGAAGGAATCACCATAGTCACTTCTCTTCAAGGGTTATTTTCTTCATCTTAGAGACCGTGATGAGATTTTTTTCTCAAGTTTCTTTTCATGCTTCTTGTTGGATTAGCTAGCTTGTGACTTAATTTGTTTGCCCAGGTGTGTGTCTCTTACCCAGTACACAAACAAACCTTCTTATAGCCTCTCTTGGAGGTAGGTAGTTGCAAGAGACTTTCAGATACTGTTTGAAAACTTTCTCCTATCTAGAAAATACAGGCTTTGCGCAGAGTTGCCAATTCTTTCTCACAAATCTCAGCAGGAAAATCTATTCATTCTTGTTGGGCAAAACCCTTTTCTAGCATGTAGAGCTGTTCTTGGCGTTGCTTTTGTTCCTAGGTGAATTTAAAGTCTCTGAGGACAACCACGTCCTCTCTAAGAGGCAAAAGAGCAGAGTGGTGAAGACGGCAGATCCCTTGAACCACACTGTCTGAATCCAAATCCTTGCTTTTAAACTTATCAACTGAGACACTTACTATCTGAGACACCCTCTCTGTGCCTCCGTTTCCTCAACTATAAGCATAATAACAGTATATACTCAGGTGCTCTGAGAGGATTAAATAACTGAAATATCTAGAAAGCGACTTGACACATAAAAAGTATCATAAATTTTATTATTATTTCACCTTGGATAATGGAAGTCTATTCTTAGACTAAATTTAATCATTTGCAACATTTTTTCTATTTCTTTTTTTTTCTCAGTTTTCTATTCCTAACTTGGTATTTGTATTGAGATATCTTCATACACATACAGTCCATCCAAAGTATACAATCAATGGCTCACAATATTATCACATGGTTGTGTATTCATCACCACAATCATTTTTAGAATACTTGCATCACTCCAGAAAAAGAATAGAGAAAAAAGAAAAACTCATACATCCCATATCCCTTACCCCTCCTTCTTACTGACCACTAGTATTTCCAGCTACTCAATTTTTTTTTACTCCTTACCCCCACCATTATTTATTTATTTTTTGTCTTTATTCTTTTTTACTCATCTGTCCATACACTGGATAAAGGGAGCATCAGGTACAAGGTTTTCACAATCACATGGTCATATTGTAAAAACTATATAGTTACACAATTGTCTTCAAGAATCAAAGCTACTGGAGCACAGTTCAACCATTTCCTTCTAGCCACTTCCCTCTAGCCACTCCTATACACAATAAACTAAAAGGGCTATCAATATAATGCATAAGAACAACATCCAGGATAACCTCTTGACTCTGTTTGAAATCTCTCAGCCACTGAAAGTTTATTTGTCTCATTTTCCTCTTCCCCATTTTGGTGAAGAAGACTTTCTCAATCCCATGATGCTGGGTCCCAGCTCAACCCGGGAGTCCCGTCATGTGTTGCCAGGGAGATTTACACCCCAGGGACTCATAGCCCACATAGGGGGAAGGGCAGTGAGTTCACCTGCTGAGCTGGCTTAGAGAGACAGAGGCCATATCTGAACAACAAAAGAGCTCTCTGGGGGTGGGTGACTCAGTCATGTAGGCTTAGCTTCTCCTTTGCAGGAATAAGTTTCATAGGGGCAAATCCCAAGATTGAGGGCTCAGTCTATTGAATTGGTTGTCCCCACTGCTTGCAAGAATAATAGGTATTCCCCAGATGGGGAAGTTGAATATTTCCTTCTTTCTCCCCAAAATCCCAAGGGGACTTTGCAAATACTTCTTTATTCTCTGCCCAAGTTACTCTGGGATGTATCAGGGCATCACACTAACCAGTACAAATGAACAAGATCACTTGCCCTATTCAAGATTCCATGTAATTATGGTGTCAAATAAACTGACCACACATGTTAAATTAGATAATGTGGGAAGATTGATATTTATATATATTCTAAGTTAAAGAGACATATTATATTGAGAATCATATGAATCTCTTATGCTACTTCCCAGACTATCTCTCTCAACATCAGCCTCATGCAACACTGTTCTGTTTTGTGTTATCATATATTAGATTTGTGTAGCAGGTCACATAAGTGGGAGCATACAGCATGTAGTCTTTTGTATCTGGCTTAGTTTATTCAGCATAATGTTTTTTGAGATTCCTTATGTTGTTGTATGCGCCAGTACATGTCTTTTTAGTGATGAGTCATATTCCACAGCAGGAACATATCACATTTTTTTAATCCATTCACCTCTTGATGGACATTTGTTCCAATTTTTAAAAAATACTTTTATTGAGAAATATTCATGCACATACAATCCTTACATGGTGTACAATCAATGGCTCACAATATCATTACATAGTTATGCATTAATCGCCATGATCGATTTTTAGAACATTTGCATCACTCGAGAAAATGCAATAAAAAGAAAAAACTCATTCATACCATACCCCTTAACCCTCCCTCTCATTGACCACTAATATTTCCATCTACCCAGATTATTTTACCTCTTACCCCCCTATTATATATGCTCCCAATTTTGAGTTTTCATGAACAAAGCTATGAGTATTCATGCAGAAGTCTTTATGTAGACATATTTTAGTTTCTCTTGAGTAAATACCTAGGAGTAGGGTTGCTGGGTCATATGGTCAGTGTATGTTTTACGTTGTGAGAAACCGCTTAACTGTGTTCTAAGGGAGTGATATTTTTCATCCCAACAGAAATGTATGAGTTCCAGTTACTTCACATCATCACCAACATCTAGTATTGTCAGTTGTCATTATTATTTTAAATTTCAGCCATTCTAATTGGTGTACAGTGCTATTTCATTATGGTTTTAATTTGCATTTCACTGAAGACTAATCATGATAAGCATCTTTTAATGTACTTATTAGTGATTTGCATATTCTCTTTGAAGTATCTGTTAAACTCTTTTATCCATTTTTCTTTAAATTGAATTGTTTGTCCTTTTATTATTGAGTTGCAAAAGTTCTTTATATATATATATATAATTACATGTCCTTTGTCAAATATAGGCATTATAATTGTTTTCTTCCAGGCTGGCTGGTCTGGTTATTAAATGTTTGGTTTCTTACAAACTGCATGTGATGTTGATGGACTGTTGTCTTACCAACAAGTGGTCCCAAATCAGGGCATCTCTTAAAGAAACAGCAAGTAATTGCTTGCTCCTGCAACCTAGTATTTCTTCCATCCTTGGAGCTAAATGTTTACATTCAGAGTTGAAAAGACACCCTGTGTGAGCATAGAAACAGCATTTCCATCTAATGCTGTCAGAAAAACAGCTCCAAGACCCAGCATTCCCAAATCTGCAAGATGGAACAAACAGATGTTTCTTCCTTCACAGAAGGGGGTTTATCACATTTCTGAAAAGTTGTCTCTTTCCTCAGTAGCGTCCTGGCTTTTATTAGCGAGCTGTCTGGCCAGATGGGCTCTTTCTGGCCTCTTTGATTCTCCTCCATCAAAGAGTAAAGTTCTCCAAGGCCTGTAAGGTAGGCCCTGTCTATTCCCATAGGCCAGGAGAATGGACACTGAAGGTCAGTCTGACTCTATGGAAGTAAACCCAAGAGACATTTATCGGACAGGGAAAATATACCTGTAAACCAAAAGCAACTGTAAAGTGGTGGTTTAGGCAGTCAGGAAATTTCAACCTTCCATTATTCTCTAATAAATAGTAAAATAATAAAAAGTTGATCTAATGGTAGTTGAGCACTTACTAGTTACCTGGCACAGTGTGAAATCGTTCGTACACTTCTTCTTATTGAATTCTCATAACAATTCAGTGAAGAAGGTACTTTTATCATCCCTGTTTTCCGATAAGGAAAGTGAGGCTTAGAGAAATTGTATAAATAATAATGACAGAGCTGGGGCATTAACTAAGCATGTCTGACACCTAACATGTGTTTTGAGATATTACAGAAAACTTTTTCCCCATACACTAGTGTGATCCTCTATCTCTTCTTGAATCAAGGAGTAAGTGATCCTTATTAGCTTACATTTTCTTCTTTCTCTATGGGTACCTTTTCTTTGCTGGCCCAAAAAGTCCCCAGAAGAAGGGATGGGGCCCATTGCTTTTCTAACACCTTTACTTAGAATGGAATTCCCAATTTGTGGGCCTTCTAGAGGGACTGCTATCTCACTGATCGATCCATGCAAGTGGTCCTCTGAACACAGCTCACAGGACCAGATTCCTTATTCCCACCCATGCTATGGATATATTTCCTGGTTTCTTAATGACCGTTAAAAAGGGAGAAGGCTGACCCATGGTATCTAAAGAGATACACCCCAAGACCTTAATGAGAGTCCCATACGTATAAATATAAATATCCCTTCTTATTCTATGAAATGAATTCTAGATTTGGAGAAGACATCCACAGTGCTGGGCTGAAAGGCATTCACTGGGTGGTCAGTCCAGGTTCACTCACTGTATGTAAGGGATTCCCTCCCACACAGTCCAAATACTCAAGTCTCTAGGGAGCTGAGACTCAGAAAGGTCTTACCTTTGTCCCCATACAATCTCAGCAGAACCTCAGGGGAAGGTGTGCTTTTCAGCACTGCAATTCATGAAGGAGGCAAGAGGGAAAAAATGGGAGGAGGAGAGTGTAGGTGTGCGTGTGTGTGTGAATGCTCATGTACAAATGAACATGCTGGGTGGGAGGTGGAGTGTGCGTGTGCATGCAAGGCCAAGTGTGAGCAGAGGGCGGGAGAGAATGTGTGTGGGAGGCCACTGCAAATGACAAATCAGTCCTGTCTTGCCCTGTGTTCTAGCCTGACCCCTGGCAGGACTGACTAGGTTAGACACTAGGAAAGCCTCTTCAGCAGTGCTGCCGTGAGAATCTGCCAATGTATTGGGTAGCACAGCTTGAGACTTCTGGCCAAAACCCACACCAAAAGCTGTTAACATATTCCTTTATCAAAAGTAAGCAGAGGATAGAAGTTTTGGTTTGGTAGATTAGCTTAGTGGCCATGAGGCTGTTGATAATAAAAGCACAATTATTTCATTAAAAAACAAAACAAAACAGGTTAATAACTAGATTACTACTCATTTTGAAAAAGAGGAGTCCAAATCCCATAAATAAACAAATATGTTTACTTAGCTATTCTCTACTTACTGCCTTTTTAAGGTTGTTTCCAACTTTTTCCTATGTTAAATAATGCCACAATGGAGATATTCGTATATGTAGCTTTTCTTTCTTTTTTGGTTAATTTATTCCCAATGGTGGGATAATTGGGCACAAAGTACCTCACTAGTGTGTGACCTTGGTACGTTACTCAATATTTCTATGCTTTATCCACCTCATGTATAAAAGGAGATTGGTATTCCTCACAGGTTTGTTGTGAAAATTAAATGAATTACTACATGCTAAGCACTTAGAATAATATTCAGCTGATAACAAGTGTTATACTTACTGCTTAATTTATTATTATTCTCTTTATCTCTGCCAGAGGGTATTGACTGTAAGCCTAGTTGTACCATGAAAGGTTATTCCCCATTAAAAAAAATTCCTTCGTTTTAGGTAGAAGGGGAAAGGTAACTTTTTTAGAGAGAGGCATCTTCATCTTTGCTGATACCACGATTTCTATCCTGGAGGCAGGCGTCCATGTCTAATGTCAGGGCTTGGAGCAACCCTCTCTTCCCGGGAGATGGGGCCTGGTCTCAGAGGTGAGTGGCAGGGGGTGCAGCCCAAAGGACCCTCTTTGGTTTGCAGGCAGGTAAACTTCCTGACCGCAGACCCTGCATGCCGCCCATTCTTCCTGATTCTCTTTCTGCAATCTCCGGAAGACCTGGAGGTCTGGGCTTGGGCACACAGGAAGGGCTGAGGGCATGTGTTCTCAAGAAGGGAGCCCCATTGGGGTGTGAAACTGACCACCTGTCTCTGCCTGTCATCTCCATTGTCCCCAAAGACCCAAGTGTCACGTAAGCATTTAACAGGGCTTTTTGAAGACAACTGGTTGCTCGGGCTCAAGAGGCCGGTCTCTTACAGCAATGGACTGAATTCTGGGGTACTGAGAACAGTTGGCATTGCTGTCTCCCATGGATTGTCCCAAAACTTGAACAGCCAGATGTCTTAAATTGCTAAATGGGCCTCGAGGAGAATTGCCATCAATTTCCCTGATTTTTACACGGGGCATTTTATTTTCTGCTGATTTGAAAGTGATATACATGGCATTGCACCACTGAAGGCTGACATTTCTTGATTTAGAGAAAAAATGTAAATGTATGTTCCATCTCACTTATTTGTTATTGATTACACTTAGAATTTGACGGTGGGGAAGGAGTGACTAGCACACAGAAGGTGATTAATAAATGTTGGCTTAATAAATTAATGGATGAACTTACCATAGGTTACATAATTGTTCCCTATAGTTGGGCTTTTGGATTGCTTCTCGTTTTATTTTTTATTATAAATCATGCTACCTTGAATATATTTGTGTACACAGTGTGTTTCTTTTGGGTTATTTTCTCTTTCAGAAGTGGGATTTCTGGGTTAAAAGGTATGAAAAATTTTATGGCATTTGATATGTATTTCTAAACTGTTTTGCCCAAGAACTATACCAATTTCTAATGCTTCCAGCTATGTGTGGGTGCCAGTTATACTGTAACCTTTGGGTATTAAGATAAAATTCTTATTTGCTACTTTATTAGGTGAAAAATGATACTCAGTGTTTTTTTTTTCCACATGGGCAGGCACTGGTGAATTGAACCTGGGTCTCCCGCATGGCAGGCGAGAACTCTGCCACTGAGCCACCATGGCCCGCCCAATACTCAGTGTTTTAATTTTACATTTGTTTGATTTCCAGTGAGTCTGCTTTATGCATTTGATTACTAGTTGTATTTATTGTTTTGTGAATTCTGTTCATTACTGTCTTCTATTATTAATTGAGTAATACTTTAGCTAATTAAGAAATTAGCTTTATCCTATTTGCTGCAAATGTTTTCTCTAGTCTGTTACTTTTTTCCTTTCCTCCTCCCTTGCTGCTATTGTTTTAAAGTTCAGGTAGTTTAGTAAGTTGATCTTTTCCTTTTAGCTTTTTTGTTTATAAGTCATAAGAATGTAAACACTGGTAACAGAGGGAAAGATGGCTACTTAAAACACAAGACAAGAACATTTCTCTAGTTTGGTATTGCTGACCAGTTCACACCTCACTCCATATTTAATTGAGGCAGTTTTCACTTGGTATGATTAGTTCATAGTGTGAAGGGTACGATAAAAGTTCCATCATTTGTGCGATTGTGCCTTTGTTTGTTGGGATTTAAGAACCAATAGGTAGAAGTCTTACTCTTTTTTTTCCACCCTCTGTTTGTGGAGACTGATGATACAGGAGAGGAGAAAGGCAGCTGGACTGAATGTTGCAGGAAGGAAGAAGATTATTGCAATGAAATGCATTTGGAGGAACCAGGTACCTTCTATAAGAAAAGTGTGGGAAACAGAAAGGATGAAGTCAGTTCTTCTTGGCTCTGACACAGCTGGCCCCTGTGGTTGAGTTAGAGGGTCTGTATACAGTGGGAACGTTTGTGCTGGCACCAGGGAGCAACTCTATTATATGAAAGGGAAGAAAATTAGCCACTAAAATAAGATGGAAACGTTAGGCCACTCTGCTACTGGTTGTATCCGAAAATAAGAACACTGAGCCTGCAAAAAGCTGAGAGCAGCTTTCCCACGGTTTCCCACCTGGATTTTTCAGTACTCTCTGGTGCTTCCCGTGGTTTCTGGGTGCAAGGCACGAGTGGCGTTATTGGTTATATAATTAAACAGAGCGTGTGTCCCAATTCCTCAACTGCCGGGAACTACTGTCCAGGCAGTTCTCGTGGGAATGAGGGGGGCATGAAAATCCTACTTCTCAACTGGACAGCTCCCCATTGCTTTATGTTGTTTTAGGTACTGAGCTATTGTGTTATGGCCTGACCCCAGGATGCAGCCTGTATGATGTATTTTTAGCAAACAATTATGACTTGATATACCAGCCACAATTGACCTAATAAGCCATTAAGATTTAAATCGTTTGGAACCTCTCCTGTTGTTTTTTTTTTTTATCTTTTTTCAGACTTCATATAGTTTAATTTTTAAATATTCTATTCATGCTAAAATATATCTTTACTCACTGTTGCGGATTTCCATAAAATCGTGAAGCTCAATTAAAACATGCAGAATTCAACTGAAGAAGGAACGTTCTAGAAAGCCTAAGCTGAAGGAGTACTGTGGGGGATGGTTCCCTTTTTTATCAGAACCTCAAATTCTTGCTGGGGCAGAGTTTGTGGCAGGAGGGCCGGGATCCATGGCAGGAGGCGGGGAACGCTGGAATGAAAGGTGCAGGCGGAAAAAGGGAAAGATGTGCTCCGGTGTGTGTGTGTGTGTGTGTGTGTTTACTGGGAGAAGGGGGCCTTATGGCGGAGGACAAAGGTCTATCCGGCAGCTAGCAAGCCCATGAGACAGGACAACGTCAGGAACAGGCAGGAGTGCCTGGACAGCAAGACGTCTCCATGGACTTCCCATTCCACGTGGAGAAAAACCTTTCCCGTCCTGAAGGAGAGCTTCCTCAACCTCCAAAGTCTCTACTCAGTCCTTCTCCAACAAAGGGCCGTGGGGCCCCTACCCCCTCCGTGAAATCCATAAACCTATGGTCTTCATTCAAGTTCAAGTAATCCTAGGCCTGAAGCAATGAATAATTGTGATGAGAGGTGAATATAAGAAATTAACATTACTTTGAACAAAACACAAAATGGGAGATTTATGAAGGATTAGTGACACAATATGAGTTAAACCCATGGGCACTTCACTCAGGATGGTTGTGTCTAATGCTAAGCATGGACCCTATCAATAAATATTAGTTTGAATATGCAGTCCAGGCATACATACTGAAAAACCAACCACCTTGAATGTCCAGTGTAAGGACAGCCTTTGGGGATTTATTTCTCTTTCAGCTGGTGTCCTCAGGAACTAACACTCTTTTGATCCCTGCACCTCTAATGAATGTGCCTTTTAACCCCACCTGGCCTTCATCTCTCTGAGAACTGGCTTGCACAGAAGACACTTGGTGATGACTTGCTGACTCACTGATGGAGAGAGCAGTGTGGGAAGGATGCGTGGCAGCTCTCCTTGCTCTTCCTTGTTTGAGGGTGACTGGGATTTCTCATGTAGCCAGAGAAGCCTCCCTGGAATAGTATGCTCATTTAGGCAGAGCCTGGGACCTTGGCGGCATGGTTTTTATTTAGAGGCAGCAGCTCTGATCTCTTGGACTTGAAAATAATAGTAGCCAATATATACTGAATTCTGAGCTTCATACTGAAACCTTTAGGGTAAGCAGATCAGCCATATCATCATCACCTGTGGTCTTGTTAAAATGCAAACTCAGGCTCCACCTGGAAACCTGATCGACACAGAATTTCTTGATGGCCCAACTCAGACCTACTGAATCAGAAACTCTGAGGATGGGACTTAGGGAGCTATGTTTTAGCAAGCCTTCTAGGTGATACACTTAAATTTGAAAGTCACCCTTTTAGGGTATTCTTAGTAAATTATTTAATCCTCACAACACTGTAGTGTAGAGCTTTTTTTTTTTTTTTGGTGCATGGTCTGGGAATCAAACCAGGGTCTCCCGCATGGAAGGTGAGCATTTTATCACTGACAATTTTTTTTTAATCTCAATTTCATAGGTAAGGAAAGAGACAAAAGAATATGCCTAAGGTTTTACACTAGCTGAGCTAGAATTTGAACCCAAGTATGCTGACTTAGGACCCAAATTCTTAACCACTAAACTATGATGTGTGGACAACAGAGGGGAAAAGGAGGAAGTCAAACTTTACAGATAGTAAGGTACAGGAATGATTTTTATTCTCATGTTTTTACCTAAATTTTAATGGTGTGCTGGAGCTTGCCCTTACCAGCTTGTGAATTTCGTATATCTAATTTTGTAAATCTCTTCCCAACTAATGTCATGCTGGTAGCTTGAAATTGTCCAAGGTGAGAATATTTACAGCACTGACACTGGGAACCATACAAATCAGGGCTTCCTCCTATCCACCTGCCAGGCAGCTAGTAAACATTCACCAGAACTCCACTGCCTCCGTGTATATATAGCATATATTCTTAGTAGCTATTACATGCAAATTATATAGGATAATTTAAAACAAACCCATTCATAGCTTCATTAATATTTGAACTACATTTGTGTGTTCTCCTATCTATAAAATCGTCTTGACAACATTAAAACTGGTGAACCATAGAATCAGAAGGGAGGCTGGAGCTTCTCTTTCACAAAGCCCTCTAGGTTTGCCTCTGAGGAGTGCCAGGATTTCAGATAGCCTCTCTAGGGTTCTCTTTATATGCCTTGGCTGGTACTAGTGTGAGAGGCTGCAGCTGCTGGAAAAGTTGATGAGGAGGCCTGCAGAGTGGGAGTTCCCTGTCCATGGCCTGGCAGGGGTGTGGGAGAGATGGAGTCGAGGGTTCCCTGCCTCCAGAGCAGGGTAATGAATTGAAATGTCAACACAGCCTTCTCTGAACTTGTGTCTCAGAGGGATTCGTGTAGGAACAACTGAGGATTTGAGATTTCAGGGTTCCAAGGCCAGGGGGCCTGGGGGTCTCTGTAGTTTCTAGCCAGTCTCTAATTCCATCTCTGTCTTGGATGACGGGTTACACTGTTCACTGGTGGGTGGGGTGTCCTTCTCCCCAGACGGTATCAGGAACGAATTAGCATGTTTCCCTCCTGTAAATGATCCTCTTTTTGAGTAAACATCCCCTGGGTTTCTCTGATGTGTAACTAATGGAGTGCTAAACTCTCAGGGCTGGTTTAAGACTCAGAGTGCACACGTGTTGCCAATCCATCATGCTCCTAATACTAATTAACATAGCAGGGACACAATAAAGCCACAGATCCTACACATTACCCGGCTTGAGTTACACTCCCATAACAATCTCACTGTTGACCCACCGAGAGAACACGTTGGGAAAAGGAGATCCAGCCCTTTCTTCCTGGCTAGACCTGCTCCACCAAATTAAAAAAGAAAAGCCCCTGTGCATCGTTATAGCTGCGGTACCCACTGTCCATTTGGCGGCTCTGCTTTGGGATGTGTCTGAGTTTGCAGAGCTGTGGGTGGGGCAGCTGGACGCATGGCTTGTCAGCTGTGCCTGAGGGGGTCTCGGGAACATTTCTATAATCCCCCGTGCTGCTGTTCCAATTGA
This sequence comes from Myrmecophaga tridactyla, assembly GCA_004026745.1. Classification (NCBI taxonomy): domain Eukaryota; kingdom Metazoa; phylum Chordata; class Mammalia; order Pilosa; family Myrmecophagidae; genus Myrmecophaga; species Myrmecophaga tridactyla. The sequence continues at coordinate 19,189 of PVIY010028378.1, forward strand.
GATTTCAGGCCCTCCCTGAAGTGAACCTCTCAGGAAGCCTTTCCATCAGAATGAGAAGTGGCTTACCTTGCGAAAAGCATTCATCCCCCCAAGCCAAAGTCAGCCAGAATAAAATGCATCTCTATCTTGCTTGGGGTCTTAGTATGGGATGCACACACACCTTTATCAAAAGTCATTGGACAGTATATTTAATACCTGTGTATTTCACTGTATATTAACTGAAAAGTTTTAAATAATAATCTGCAGCTAATTTGCCTGAATGAATCAGGAGTTTCTGAATATCTTACAATCAGAGTAAGATATATATATGGATGGATGCTGTGAAAACTGACACCCATAATCCTGTAGGTCAAATCCTGTGGTCATTATTCTTTAAGGATGTTATTTTCATTCATTTAAAAGATTATGGATGTAAACTTACAAAATGAATTTGGAAAAAAAGGGAAGTGTGTGTTCAAAACCCATTTATGGTGAAGTCTCAGGTTTGAGCAATGCATTGGTATATAAAGAAATAAGAATTTTGCCCTCGAGGCCTTTCATAGATGGTTAAGGGAAACATGATCGTGTGCTCCTAGGCTGGTGTTGAAATGCTCAGCAAACCTGCAGAATATAGCGTCCTGAGGAAGCCTCACTTTCCATGATTTAGGGACCACTGGGCTGGGCTGAGGGAAGCACAGGACCCTGGAAGCCGAGGGCCCCCACTCCTGTTTCAGTCAGGGTGGCTCAGAATTGATCCATTTTGCATTTGGACTTTTTACAAAGCTTCCTTTTGGAGAAGTGTTATTATGTTAAAATATATTTAAGAAACACTTGACTAAATGATCTCTCAGTTCCCTTCCAGCTCTCAAATTCTATATATTTCTGATTTTACAGCATAATTAGATGTTTGCACATTCTCATGTGGGATGTTCCTTATTTTCTTTCCAGAATCAACAGATCTTCGTGTTGGAGTATGCCTAATGCGTAATGTAGAAAAATAAAAGTTACGCGTAATGTAAGATATTGCAGTATTCTAAAAAGTCATATATAGTAGTTACATAAAATAGAAAATAATAACTGCATAATCTAGAATATTGAAATATTAAAAAATTATATATAGCAGATGGGTCCATAAAAATAGGGAGACTACACAAAGATAGTTTTAAGAGATGTACTGCCTAGCAAGAGAAAAATGACCTAAAAAATGGATTATGTCCTCCACTGCTTAAATATTTTTAAAGTTCAGGGTATTGGTGGATTTGTTTTTCACATAATTTTCTGCCTAGGAATTTGTTTACTTAACTATACAACACGTAGGCACTTTAAAAAGTATTAAAACTAACCAAAAGTAAGCCTTAGGAATAAAAAAAAGAGAAAAATGCCATACTTTCTAGGCTCAGAAAACATGAAAGGGATGGCCTATAATGGAGAGAGTAGCCAACAGTTAAATAAACAAACCATTAGATTAAGAATAACAGTGTCAGCATATTGATATTTTGCTAATTAGCTAATTGTTGATGGCCTTGATGCAGCTGTGGGATTAGATCAAAATCTGGCTTCAGTAACCATGATGGGCTTGATAAACCACTTAGTAATTATATTTATCCGCCCTCTTAAATGCTAGCATTGTTAGGTGAGCTAATGAATAATATAGATTTGGCTTTCTATTGTAATCTCATTCTGCACACTCTTATGGTTAAATAAAGATTAGATGGATTTTTACCTAGGTATCAGTTTTGATGTTTCTTGTGAAACATTTATTTTTCTTTTCTTCTGGTGCCTTTCTCTAACATGATTTTCTCTCACTTAACCTCTTATCCTATGCCAATAAATGCATACACAGTTTGTTGTTCTGTCTGCACATTCATGGTTGTGCACAGTTGCTAATCAATCACTCATTCTTTCCTACGTGAATTTTACCTCAATAAAAATGTTAATATAAAAAAATCAGAATCCTTTTCAAGGGGGCAGTTTTCCTGGTAGCCACAAACTGTCAATCTGAGTTGGTCCTGGAACCCAAAGCCATTTACTTCCTCCTCTGACCACTGCTGCTTTCTGCTTCAAAGACCCAGAACTGTCCAGCAGGTCATTGGGTCCCTTCCTTCAAAATGATAGGAGTTATCAGTCACATCTACTTATTAGAGAACCTGTTGCTGTCACCCCCTTTTACATATCCCGACCCAATGACAGAGTCTAGAAGTTCACCCAACAGACACAATGTTTCATGATTCTAAAACAAATGAACAAAAAATTCTGTTGAATGGATACTTCGCTAGTGATCCTTTCAGTGATTAAATCAGAGCTGGACAGATTTCCTTAGAGCATGTAACTAACAGCCTGATCCCTTGGGTCAATGATTCTTAGTTTTTGTTGGGTGTCAAAGTGCCTAGTTCCCACTTCGGATCTGCTGATTGAGCACCTGTTCAACTGCACTTTTTTGGGAGTAGTGTAGAGACGGGGAGGGGCCCGGGGAGAGCCATAATTTCATGGGTGGTTTTCGTGTTTGCCAGAAGTTGAGAATCTCTGCTCTTGGGGTCAGATGCAGCATCTTCCCCTTTCAGCAAATGCCCGCCAGTCTCCTGGGTATTGTCAAGGCCAGTGGAGAGTCCGCAGTGACACCATAGAGTAGCATGGATGCTGGGGGATTCTGAGTACAGGACTTTTGCACTCAGACCCCTGCACAACTGAGTTCCATCAGAGAAACTCTAGTAATAAGTTAATGGCAGTTTAACTTACCACTTATTCATGCAGTGTCACTTGCCAACCAGCTATATCCAGATTCTCAAATGTTAGCAAAACCAAAGGGGAGTACTCAGACAGCCGACACTTGTATTTTACGTACAGTTCGCCTGCACTCAAATACATGAGCTCAAATGAACTGTATGCTTGAGACTTCTGCTACTGCCATGGACAGCAGTTAGTGGAATAGGCTCTAGAAATGGATCTACCTGGGCTGGAGTTCCAAACTCACCACTAACTGATCAGATGTATTGCCTTGGGAAAATTTCTTACTTAACCTCTGTAAGCCTATTTATTTATCTACAAAATGGACATGATAATTCTTGTCTCAGAGCATTGTTTTGAGAAACAAATTCGATAATATATGAAGGCATTTGGCCTAGGTGGGTGCTTTTTAAATGTCACAGCGTTTTTATTTAACACAAATAGTGCTGATTATGAGTGCTGGTCTGATAGACACCAGTATTCATGTTGAATGATATAAACTGCTTTGTTCATTTACACCTCTTATTTATTTATATGAAAAGTCAGTGATAGCATGTTACTCTGCTCTAACACCCCCAAAGCTCCCCATTTCCCTTACCATGAAAGCCACAGTTCTATGTGATCTGTCACTCCCCCGTCTCCAAACACTTTCCCCCAAACACTGTCTCCCTTGCTCGCTTGAACACGCCAGGCACTTTCCTGCACTTACCATTTTCTCTGCCTGGAATATTCTTCTGCCAGATAGATGTCAGTGAGGCCATTCTATAAAATAGCACTTCTACCAACCATCCTTTATCCCTTTTTGTATTTTTCTTCATGACTTTCTTCACCATCTGACACATTATATACTTTCTTATTTATTGCTTTTTGTCTGTCTTCCCTTCAGAGGCTAGGAGACTGTATCTGTTTTGTTTATTATGTCCCCAGAGCTTAGAATTAGAATAGACGCATAGTAAGTACTCAATAAATGTCTGATAATTAATGATCCAAAGACCCTTCCTTACCACTTATAAATTAACAACTAGTCTTTTAATCAACAAATATCCATTGGCTACATATTTTCTTTAAGGTATTGTTCTAGGTGCTATTGAGAGCAAGAACAGTTTTAAGATATGGTCTCTACCCTTAGGGAGTTTACAGCTTAGATTTGGAAAAATGGCTTTCAACATGATGAGAACTTGTAAAACAATAGAAAATAACTAAAACTGCAAGGCAGTAGGTTATTAAGAACATGGATGCCAAAGAGCAATCAGAATTCAAAGGAAGAAGTTATTTCTTGAATAGGGTGGACAGAGAAGGATTTTCATAAAATGTGGAATCTAAGCTAATCCTTAAGTGAGATGGCAGATTGTAATTAGTGGAGAACTGGGAGGTGGGGTGGCAGCAGTGAAGGATAGAGGGGGTGTCAGTAAGGAGCCCTCAGAAGCGTTAGAGGGCATTGGGCAGCCTAGTGTAGGTGGGTTCTTATAGGTAAAAATGGGAAATGACATTGTGGATAGCTGTGCAGGCTGGACAAGAGTTAGGGCCGGTGGCATCCGATGATGGAGGATGGACTATAGAGTGATGTCTTAGGATGATGCATCTGGTTGGTGTGTACAAGAGAATGGAGTTTGGAAAGGCTTGGAGAGCCAATTCAGGAACTACAGGTAGGCCATGCTGAGGGCATGGCAGAATGAGCCACACACCAGAGAGCCTCACATACTTTGTTTTTGTTTTGAAAATAACTCTCAGCCATGCTGAGGCTAGCTAGAGAGTTTGGGAGTTATCCAGGCCCAGCCATTTTTTACCCTTCTCCTATTTCTATTTCATGTATTTGGGCATTTATTTCATAGCTCATTAGCAACTTTAACCAGATATAAAGGATAAAACCTAGTCTTTGCCAATCTTGCTCAAATCCCTGGTTTAAATTGGTTTGCAGAGAGATGGAGACTTGGGTCCAGGGTTTTTGTCTTTTATAAAATTCATCATACCAGCCTGCATGTTCAGCAAGATTAATTCAACTCACCTGCCTATTCCCAAGCCTACCTGCTTGGAGGTGGAGATAAGACTCAGTCTCTTAAATAGTGCCAGCTGTCTCACTACAGCACTCACAAGTGTGTTTTGCTTAGAAACTGCTCCAACAGCAAAGCATACCAATGGTGTCAAACGAATGCTTTGCTGATCTCCGAGGCCCTGTCAGGTCCACGGACTGACTAGTGCTTACGCCTGTCTATCTGTTCATTTCTAATTAGAGACGTGGTCTGTGTCCGCCCTCCCTAAACCTGAGTGGTCGAGCCACAGCAGTCTGAGGCTCTGAATTACTTAGCTTGTTGCCTCAATTGTCTTCCGGGTGTTATTCTGCTAACAGCCTCTGTGATGGATGCGGATTTAATTTCTCAAACATGTTAGAATGGTTTAGTTATGACTCCTCAGAAAAGCAGCTGCCCCCCAAGTTCAACGTGCCTCTCCTGAAGCTCACTTGGATTGAGATTAAATACTTCTTGGTTAGCTGAGACTCAAAACAGCAGTGGAACTGGGACAAGGGTCCCCAAAGACGGCTATCAAGTAGCACGGGAGCCTAAAGCAAGCAGAGTCGGGTGAAATAGCCCCTGCTTGTCACTCTTGTATAATTCTAGTTCACATGATAAATCACACGCCAAAATTCCTTTGTAAGAAGACTGCAATTATTGAATAATTTAAGAACAGCCCATTTTGACTCTCTTCATTACAAAATTTTACAAGTGATTAATAAGAAATAGAAATGAAAGGGTTGGCACCACTGAGAGAAGTCTCCTTCACAAAGCCAGGGTGGTTCCCTCTGGCATTTTCATATCAACTTTTTTTTAATTTGCATATGGGCAGGAGGCACCAGGGATCGAACTCCAGACCTCCAGCACGGCAGGTTGGAGCCCTGCCTGCTGAGCCACGGCAGCCGCCCTTCATATCAACTTAATTGGTTTTTATAGTTTTAGGGAACTAATTTTACAACAGAAGCAAAAGCTAACTGTACTTTTAAAAAGCCTTTAGATTCTACTGTTGATTTTTATCAAATATGAGGAATTTGGTTAATAAAACTTTTATGTTTTGCAAACACACAGAAGCAAATGTAAGGTTAGTTTCATTATCATGTAAATTTATAAAATTTCTTGATCAAATTCCACAATTAAGAATAGTCCCAGAAAATACCATTTATGCATAAAATTAGATGAATATTTGAAAATTTCCTGATGCTTATTTTATATTTCTGTGTATGAAAGAATAATCAGAGTTTCTGTGTTCTACTTCCCTATGGTATTTTTTTTAATAGAGAAGTTATTAAAAAGCAAACAAAAAACTTTCCTGTAGCTATATTAACAAAATTACAGTTATTTGTCTGCATCTAACAAGTACCAATATCCCTATAGTAATGAATGATTATTGTAATTGTGGAACCTTAGAGAAATGGAAATAATTCCGCCATCCTAAGTAGTCATAAAATAGTGTAGAATCTGTATTCTATAATGATTTTTAAACCATGTTTGCTTTTACTCGTATTTGATAACTTCCAAAGGACTAAAGTGTCTTTCTCATCACAGACTGAATGCATGGATTCTTCTCATCTTTCAATTTTTAATTTTCAACACATGCAAATCTAGGCTTTAAAAACCAGTGCAGGGCAGGCCACGGTGGCTCAGTGGCAGAGCTCTCGCCTGTCATGCCGGAGACCCGGGTTCAGTTCCCGGGTTCGGTTCCTGGTGCCAGCCCATGCAAAACAGACAAACCAGTGCATGTTACCTCCCGCAATTAACTTGGTGATCGCTTTCTCAAAACTTTTTAAAACAGAAAAAGCCACTCGCCGAGCTGAATTTATGCCTGAAACTTTCACTCCAGAAGGATACTATTTTTGGAAAGTTCTGTGGGAAGTGAAAACAGAAGCGTTGACTAGAAGTGCGTGTGTAACACTAACTGGAGGGTGAAAGGTTGTAATCGACCGGGCCCTTCTGTGGTGCAAAGGTCCTCATTACAGTAACATTAAGCTACACTCAATTAGGAAGCCACTCACCTTGTATCTTGACTTGAAAAACATGTGAAATCCAGGAGCCATGATCCTGTAGCCAAAAAGGAAAATTAGAGCATATGTTAAAATGAGGAAGTTCATTGACTTTTAAAATGTTTTAACTTTGTCAGGAACAGATATCTTAAAATGACTTTAAAAAAATATTTTAAAACACCAACCATCCACAGGGAAAAATAAAAATAAAAAAATAGGAAAAAATTATCATGAAAATCTGCATCTGGTTGACATTGAAATAAAGCTGCCAGAACACAAACAAATCTTAGGACAACAACTCTAGTAACATATTTTTAAAAGAGTGAAGAAAAAAAAATATTTGGCTGAGCAAATCTTAGGAACCGTCAATATTTATTATGTTATAGATTTGCCAAATGCCTTGCAGCATCTGGGAATACTATAGAGAATGCCATAAATGGAGACTTGATTATGTGCTTTCAAATATTGGACTCTATACTGAAGCCAGATCTAGTTATTTTGGAAAAAGATAAGCCAAGTCTACTGACTTTGTAACTCTTAACTGGATGAAAGTTAAGTGTACAGATGTCTGTATGCATTGTGCAAACTGGTATGGAAAGAGAGAGAGAGAGAAATGAAACAACAACAAAAACCTACCATTTGAGATCCTGGGAGTCTGTTATTGTGAATGTGATGCAGATAAAGAGGTCTCAGGCTGAGCTCAGGAGGTATTTTTATTCCTGAGCCAAGAGTAGAAGTCTGAGTCCTCCAGACTTCATAGTTCTAAAGCCTGCCCAGAGGTGAACTCCCTGCTCTAGGAAATAATTCCAGGCTCTTTTACAATGTAGCAATCCTAAACCGCTGAAGGGAGTAATTAATTGCTGTGCATTTTAGAGGAAGTTTCCTCTAAAAGCGTGACACACCTAAAGCTTTAGAAAAACTGGCAACAAGCAATTGTTTCTAGATTCTAGAATCCAGAGTTACAGTTCACCTTCTGCTGCTTGTGTCTGTCCCTGCCTACTGGCATAAAGTCAGTGTATTCGTTTGTTAAGCTGCCAAAATGCAATATATCAGAAATGGAATGGCTTTTTTTTTTCCCCCCACCACAGATTGGGTAAGTCCTTTCCCTTGGAATGGCTTTTATAGAGGGAATTTAATGTTATAAGTTTACAGTTCTAAAGCCAAGAAAATGTCCAAATTAATGCACCAACAAGAGGTTACCTTCACTCAAGAAAGGCTGATGTCATCTGCAACACCTCTGTCAGCTGGGAAGGCACGTGCTGGCTTCTGCTGGTCTCTGGCTTCTGGGGTCCTTTGTTTTCAGCCTCTGCCCATGTGGAGGTTCCTCATTTTGCTTCTCCGAGGCTGACTTTCATTTCTTGGCTTCGTTCTAGCTTGCTTAATATCTCATGGGAAGGCACATGGCAACGTCTGTTGAGCTCCAAGCATTTCCAAACATCCATATCTCTGTCAGCTCTGAAGTAACTGTTCTCCAAGCATCTGCATCTGCATTTCCAAACATCTGTGTCTGTGTCTGCATCTGAGATTTCTTTAACATGTTTCCCCCTTTAAAGGACTCCAGTAAGCTAATGAAGACACATCTTGAATGGGCAGAGTCACACCTCCACCTAATCAAAAGGTCACATCCACAATTAGGTGCGTTACATCTCCGTGGAGATAATGTAATCAAAAGTTTCTGCCCTATGGTATTGAATCAGGAGTGAAAGAAACACTGCCCCGCCCCACAAGTTTGGATCAGGATTAAAACCTGGCTCTTCTGGGGTACATAATATTTTAAAACTGGAACAGCAGGGTACTCAATTAATGAGTAGTTTGCCCAAATGATTGCCCAAGGTTGCTTGTTCTAGAAAGTTTCAGATCTGAGGCCCAAGAAATTCCGTCCAGCTGGCATAATTAAATCTTAACACCTCATGCAATGGGGCTGCAATTTTCCTTCACAGAAAGGAATCTGACGTTTTGAAGCATTCTCTGAAAGGGAGGGGCAGAAAAATACCCTTGACATTTGTTGAATCTGGGGGTTCATTATACTATTTGGCTTACAATTTTGAAGGTTGTTAAAAATTTACATAATTAAAAGGAAAAGGAAAAGAAAATAGTCCAACTTACAGTTCTAGCTGGAATGCAGCCTTAGCAGGCTGAGATAAGAGATAAGTCTCATCCAATCCTTTGTCTCAGAAAAACACAAAGTTTATTTGGAAGAAAAAATGGAAAGCATTTGGATCAACCTGTTTATTTAGAAAGGTTTTATTATCTTTCTGCATTCCTCCTACTTTTATAAGTGTGAATGACGTTTTCCTCCCAAAGCTTCCACAGGGATAAAGAATTCTGTGTAAATATTTCAAAGCATTGTTCCCTATTGCCCACAAGGAGGTTAGGATTTTCTATGTGGCTGATGAAGGAACATTATGGCAGCTTCATTTGAGACAAAGGCCTTGTTTGAACAATCACTAATAAAATAGGACTTGTAGTTCCTTCTGTGGCCTTTGGCCTTTCACAGACACCATCTTATTTGATCTTACCAACTTGCTACCCTATATATGATGTTCTTGATTTGAAACTGAACAAATAAGATGGGGGGACCTCATTAATGGCATTTGCTCACAGTGTTTTATGATTTTCAAAGAATTACAACCTTTTTTTTTTCATTTTGAATGTAGAAAACCATTGAGATAGGCAAGGGAATATTATGCCCATTTTACGAATGAGAAAACTGAGGCTTAGAAAGTTTCAGACTTGTTCAAAGCATCACAGGAAGTGAGTGTGGCCTCAGAAAGTGATTCCATGTCCTCTATGCTTTCAGTGTCTAGGCTGGTCTAGACATCTTCTTGTGACCTTTGCATTATACCTGTCTATCTTCGAGCCACCCAACTTTAATATTCCTTGCTGACTACAATGTGAAATCCCCCAGATCTGTTTCCCATCAAAAATGCTCTGCATAGAGAAATTTCCAACACCTAAGCAGGACTGGAAGGAATGAGGGGGAGAAAAGGATTGGGGATTGAGGACAAGGATGTGGTATGGGATGGGGACAGTTCCAAGAACTTGCCCTCAGGGAGATCAAATTGTCTTCTCCTGGAAGAGAAACCCCGGAGGCTTAGAAAGGTCTGTGCTTGGTTTCTTGGAGAAACAGCTGGGATCTAGGTTGGGCTTAATCAGGGAAGCTTTAGCTAATTCCTGGTGGGAGGTGCTGGAATGGAACGTCTTGGAATTCAGATCTGGCCTCAATTGTTTCTAATCCTGCACTCTTGGACAGAGTCTCTGAATCTGCTTCTCTATGTGTAATGGGAAGTGCTATGAAGAGTCAATAAGAACAAGCTGGAAGGCTTCTGGTGTAGAATCTGACAAATGGTGGGTCCCCGATAATTAGATTCATTTCTTCCTTCCCTTTCCTTTCGGGCAAAATCATCCTCCTTCATGTTCACTGGCGTCTCTAAAGGGGGAGGGCTAAGAAGGGGACTTCCCCATTCTTCCCCATTCTTCCGAGTGGGGTTTTAATAGCTGGAAGGAGACCAGAGAACCCCCCTCCCCAGAGAAGCAAAGCCCTTTACATCCTCCCCCTCCTTCGCCAATGTCTCTCCAAACATCCATAGCTACCACTATTCGCCACTTACCGCACCCATCCAGCCTTGAAAAGATGACAGAGGGAGCAAGTGTTTAACGCAGCAGGACTCGGGGGAGCTGAGCCTCAAGCTTGGCTATTGGGCGCTAGTCGGCGCGCCTGCCCCACAGCGCCCCCGCGCGGGCTCCTCCCGCAGGGCGGCGGCTCGCGTGATCCCGCGATGGTGTGGGGGAAGCTGCATCTTGGAGCTGCGGACCGCGCCGCGGGGGTCCCTGGCGTTTGGCAATGCAATCTGCTGGGGACCACTAGACACTGGGGGAGGATCAAAGCATTCTTGCGGGGCCCGAAGTGCCCGGGGTTGCAGTTTTGTTAGCCTGGCCTCACCTCGCCAATAAATTTTCCGCGAGAGGACAGGCCCGGGTGGAGGGCTAAGGGGGCTTGGTGTTTGAGAGAGGAGATGGGAGATTCTTGCACCTGCGCTCCCGTCGCGTAAATCAGTGTGAAGCAAGTGGCATGGCCTCCTTGCCCGCCCCTGCGTCTCATTTCCCTCGTTTAGAAAACCCGCTTGCCCTCTGGGGTCAGCATTTTCAAAGAGAAGATTTCCTCCGGGTCCTTAAAGTTTCCGCAGCGCTTTGTTGTAAAGGGTGCGTACTAGAGCTGGCTTTCCTTTCTCTCTGCCTGCTTTCCTGCTCTTTCCTCATGGAGAAAACCCCGCGCAAACCTCCATTTTCTCACTTCACCTAGAAGTATAAAATATATACCAGAAGAGATTTTTAGAGATGATTTGATTAAACTTCAACCATTTCATTTTGCAGAATATTCAACCAAAGCCGGGAAAGGTCATGGTGAGGCAAGCGACCCAAGGTCAAAGGCTTAGGTTAGCTGGCAAAACCGGGAGTAGGAAAATCCCTGGAGAATCTGCCTACCTTTTAATTTATTTATTTATTTTACTACTTATTTCACAGAGGGAAAAAATTCCAGGACCCTTTTTTTAGGCAGGTCAAGTACTCTTGAAAATTGTCGGTGTTTTTGCCAATTGGCTGCAAGACACAGGATCACTTAAGTCTCTCAGATATTATGGATAGTTGTTTCCTATCCAGGTCAAATGTTGTGATAAAAGCAAAGACAGAGCCAGGGACACTTTGATCCCCTCTTCTTATTTACTCCCTCTCCACCTTCACCTCACCCTTAGAAACGCTATGGACCATCTGTTCTGGGAAGCCCCTCTGCAGCTCTTCATCCAGATTGGGGTAAAACTTGAGCATAGGGGTGCTACCGGTATAAATTGGGAGGAATCCAGCCTCCCACTGAGAACACTTCTCAGAGTGCCTTCCTGGGGCTAACAGCAAAGGAACAACTTCAGCTATCCCTAGGGCCCCAACCGCCCGACCCCACGACCCCACGTGGGGAGCAAATCACACAGAACAAGGGGTAGACAGGTCTATTTATTGCTTAAAATCTGGCCAGAACAGACTAATCCCAAGACCACAGGATCATGGAATCTTTTTGACTTCTGGGAACCCTCATTGTCACATGAGTGAGTCTTCATTGGGTCTGGGCTCTAAGGAACCACATCTTTTGTGGAATTATTCCCATGTCCCCATCCTTTCAACAGTTGACAGATTATTCTTTAATTTTACATGTTTGACTGGGACTTTGACTAGATAGGATTGACAGAATTATTCAGGAGCAGAAATGTCAGCCAGATGTCAGGATAGCACAAAGTTTATTTATTTATTTATTTTAAAATTTTTTCTAATTAATTTGTCTTCCCCTCATTCTCATTTTCCTTCTCTTCCCCATCCCTTTCTCCCTTCTCCTCCTGCTCCTCCTTTTGTCTTTCTTGAACATTCTTCATGCCCTTGATTTGTTAGCTGCTGAGCTACTTGAGTATCAAGTCTGTCAAGCAGGAGTTATAAACCTTGTTATAGTCTTCAATATTGGAGAGAGAACTTAGAAATCACTGAATTTCACTCCTTCACTTTACAATCAAGGAACCTGAGGCCCAGGAAGGTTAAAGGATCTGCCCAGTGACTTATACACATAGACAAAGTGCTGCCTCACCAACAGTTTGCTTTCCCTCCCCTTTCTTGATTCCTCTCTACTTGGTAGTTGAACTGTTGGGAAAATACGGAGAATGATTTTAGTGTAGATAAAATCTGCATCTTAAAAATGCTAAACTCCAGTGTGGGAGTGGGGTTGTACAACTCTCAGAGTTAAGAGTTTACTATTTCATTTAGTCATGAGGTCCCTAGGGGCTGCAAGGAGGCCCAGAGCAGGAGCACTGAGAGTGTGTGTGTTTGTGTGTGTGTGTGTGTGTGTGTGTGTGTCTGTCTGTCTGTCTCCTGATGTGGCAACAAGTCACTGCCCTCTGATGGCTGCCTTCCATAGCATGGCCACTGTCCTGGGGTGGAACACAAGCCCTACTGCAACCCTGAATCTCCACCTCCCCTGACTACCATTTGGAAAGTCACAGAGGCCTGGGGTGACCTCATTTATGTGATCCCCAGGTGAATTGAGCCTCATCTCCCAGCATGGAGGATGGAAACTTTCTGCAGGTGGGGCGGTGGGTAGATGGGTTCTGCAGATATGTTGGAAAGAAAAGATTGTTTCACAGTTCATGCATCCAATGCCCTATGGTGCTGGCAAAGGGCTCATTTTTAACTAATGAGGGCATCGAGCAGGAGGTAAGTCACTATTTAGCTGTGTGTCCCCTGGCAAATCTCATTAACTTCTCTAACTGAGCCTCAGTTTCCCCTGGCAGATTAGAACAAGGGGTGTGGACTGTAGTTTCCCTTTGGGTCTTAAACGTCTGTGATTAAAACTCTGCTCCCCATGGAGGAGCCCAGATCTTCTTGTCCTTCTGTTAAGCCTTTTGGACACGCAGAGCAGGGAAAGGGAGAATTCTAACAGTCTGGAAGAGAACAGTTAGCTTCTGCAAGCTGCTCCCCTGTCCTCCCTGCATGTGACAAGTCATATATTTGATTATGCAAAGCAAATTGGGAAATCATATCTTTGCAATCCCATCTGGGATTGTTTCTCCCGGTCCACAGCGGCTCAAAGTTGTTGAGATAGTGCAAAAATTAAGGGGAGCTTTTCAGGAGAGGAGGTGGATTCAGGTCATCTCTGGAGGACCCAGAGCCATAATTTGCCATAGGGAAGCAGTTCTACTTAGATGCCCAGAAATCCTCCACCACCCAGGTGCTAGGCTGGTTTAGCTAGGTGACTTTGGGTGGCTGTGGAGCAGGAGGGATCCTACAGGTGCCCATCCTCTGTTACAGGCTTAACAGCGGTGTGGGGAGGAAATCGAGCTTTGAATTTCCACCAGCCGTGGGCGAGGTCTTTGAGTTAAAATGAAAACAACAAATACAATAACTCCTAAGTAGTGAGATGCTCGGCATAAGCGGGTCACCCAGTGGGTTTACACCTCTCATCTCGTTGATGGCTAACTCCATCTTGCAGTTGAGGAAAGGGAGGCGTAGAGGGACGCTAAAGATACTCCTCAATATCCCATAGCCAAGAAGGGGCAGAGGCAGGATTCTAACTCGCATCTGTCTCGTTCCGAAACCCGGGCCGCGGGGCTTCTGAACTGGGATGGACTCGGGCCCAGTGCGGGCTTAACTCCTTGTGGGGGTGGCGGAGGGGCTCAGTGAGTGAGGCGG
>PVIY010028379.1:7531-33265 GCA_004026745.1 Myrmecophaga tridactyla
GGCATCTTCTGTTTGCCCCTGGCTTCTGCAGGTTTTTGGGGTCACTTCCTTAGCCACGCCAGGGAGGCACCTTCTCATGAGAGCAAGAGGAACACAGGAGTGAAGGGGCGCAGAGATCTCCAGGGATAAATGCACCTGTGTGGCGCCTGCTTCCCATTTCCAAGGTCAATGCTGACTCCTGGCAAATAATAAAGATGTTTCCTCCCAGTCCTTTCTAGAAGAGTACGTCCTGGACGTATTCCCCAGGAGAATCAAGAGCTGTCCTAGTACAAATTCTCCCAGCAAAGATGGTCTTTGTTGGGGTTCTCCAGTGTCACTAAAGGTGTGCTTATGCACACTAAATGATGGAGCACTTTCCCAACAAATCATAAGACTACTTCAGACCATTACAATTTGCCATGCCATGCCTCGACGCACTAATCCCTCTTTCTTGCTAACTTTCCACCAATTATGACTTCGGTGATGCATTTTAGGAACGCTGCACATAGCCTTATGAATTTGCTTCTTGGAGGACATTAAACAAATCCATTTTTCAATTTAAAATAAAACTGTATCAGGGTAGCAAAGCCCTCGAGCCTCTATTTCCAACCACATTAGAAACACACAGGCAAAGTCTCACCCACAAACCAAACAAGGAAGCCAAGGCAGTTATTTAAAACAAATACTTGCTAAATGGAAATATATTAAATAAGGCTTTATGGTAAATTCCAAAGAAGTGATTTGCTAAGCTAAATAGTGTCAGCGAGTCACTAACTCAAGTAATAAAATATGGACCACGGATTGAACTGATCTTCATTTCCTTTGCACTACTGTCCAAATGGAAAAGCTGAAAATACTCTTGACTTTCCCGAGCTTTGGAGTTAAAAAATGAAAAGGAGAAAAAAGAGGCAGAAAGACATCTTCAATTCTAAACCAACACAGATGTCCATGCAGTGTGATATCTCCCAGTAGATGCTAAGAATTAAGGCTTTTTAAGTCTACTGGGGCCCTTAACTTACCTGCCATATAATTTGCCTCTGCAACCATTGATTTCTGACCTGTACCCTGAATTCCCTGATGTCAAAGTGCTCAGCAAGAGGCTAAGAGTTTGCAAAAACAATGAGCAAATTGCCAACTTTGTCCCCAGCAGCTGTCAAGGGTAAGCGAATCCCCTTCATTTTGCCTTCAATTTGCCAAGTGCCTGAGAGCTGCCTGAATGCAGGGTGACGAGAGAAAGGTGAGAAGGATGCTCTGTGAAATGGGAGATATTTTTATATAAAAAAAAACCTTGTTTTTTAAAAAAGATGTTCACTACCAGGATATTTTACAGAAAGAACAACAGTTTCTCCCTTTAAAAAAACTAAACAGTGTAAACGAAATACATTTTTTCAACCCCCCCAAATTAAAAAAAAAATGGAATGTATTCTCAAAGCATGACATTTTACTCAAGTTCAAAGTCACTCTTCTCCTGCTCTATTCCACAGATATAAAATGACAAAGCCACTGCTGTGGATGAATGAGAAATTCTGGAGTAAAACAAGTATTACTTTTGCATGTGATAATCCTTTATAAATTGCCAGGCTTGCCCATTCTTCCCGAGAGCACAAGTGAGAAGCAGCAGCCTGCAGCAGTCTACTGCAGTCCAGGAACAGCACTGTGGCCTGAATACCCCAGCAAGAGGAGTCCTTAATTTCATGCTGGTTTTCCAAACTGCATTGTAAAAAGGCAAAGTCAAGTTCTACAGTGAATACTAACACATTTCTCCATTTGAATTCCAGCCATCGTTCCATCCCCAAACATTTATTTAGCAGGCAGGGGGTTGAGATTGGTGCAGTAAGTTCCACGTCAAAACAACAGAAAAACAATGTTTGTCCAAGTGGTATTATATTATTGGATGATCTCAGGCCTTCTTCCTTGCCCACCCCTAAAGGGTAAAGAAGGTGTAATGGAAATGAAAAATAGCTAGAGTTTTTGTTTGTTTTTTGTTTTAACAAAAAGAACATGGACTTTGGAGTCAGGCAAACTTGGGTTTGAATTTGCTCTTCCCCGATTGATTAGTGGGTGACCTAGTGCGGACTCCTAAATCACTCTCAACTTCAGCTCCCTCACTTGCAAAATAAGAATCATAGCCCCTACCTTGAGCAGCTGTTGAGAAGATTAAATAAAACAATGCCCGGAAAGTTGTATGGCCTGGAGAAATATTAGATGTTTTCTTTCCAAGTGATCTTTAATATCCTTAATTAGAATTCCTGTGAAATTCAACTAAAAATCCAACAACCTATTTAGGGCATTTCAAAACCATCTTAAAATAGCATCATGGATGCTGTTTTATTGTGAATGAATTCATTTTATTGTGCATGAGTTTATGGAAAATTATGAATTAAACATAAAGCAGGAACAATAGAATTCATGAATTCCCCAAATAGTTCTTGGGACTCCAGAATGTTGAGGGCACTGAGTATACTTCGTGAGGTCTATGAGCTCTATTAGCTGGGAGGAAGTCATGCTGGGGTTTCGGTTAGAATATCCAGTCAACTGAACACCTCAAAGTCTGTTTAAGTACTCATTTACCCCCATCAAATTGCAAACAACAAATCTAAAGATTGTTGCTCTGATCTGGTTGTCATACCGAAGGAAACTTTCTATTTGACAAATGATGCTAAGAGCATCCCCTTCATTTGCTAACACCAGTGATTATATTTTGACAAGAAAGAACACATCTTTTTGAAGGAAAACAAAAGTTTCTCTGCTCTTCTCTCTACACCACCCCCAGGCTGCCCCATCTCCTGTAGTCTCACAGCCCAGGAGGCACTTCACCATGGGCACCGGCACACTGGCCCGGGACTCCAGGAAGATACTAAGGGAAGAATGAAAATACTTTTAAAGTTAAAGGTACCTTTTTCTATTTCTTTCTGCATTTCGTTAGCTGGAACTCTCACATCATCACCTAATTCTCCTTTGGAGTGAAAGATATTGGGGAGAGGGGCATGGAAAAACCGCCAGGTCCATTAAAATCTAGTTCTGCTTCTTTTATGACCTTTTCGCCCAGATCTTATTAAAATGTGGTCTCATTTTCTAGGAAGTTGTGAGCTCACCCACCTGCCATCTTTGGGAGGGAAGTGAAATGCTGATCAGTAAAGTAAACCAACAATAGCTGCAAAATTGCCAGTACTGTAGTTGATACCAGTCTAAACATGTGGAATGGATGTCTCTTTGCTTGAAAAGGTCCAAAACAATTGAGTTTTAGGTCTCTGTCTTTGTAGGATATGCATATTGATTTAAGGGACAAGCAAAATCCTTTATACCCAATACAGATCAATGAGGATCTTTCTTTTTTTTTTCAATTTTAGCAGAGATTTTTTTTTGTTGTTGTTGTCTATTCAACAAAAATCACTGGGCTCCATTCCAGAATTCCCTTAGTGCTATTATCCTGTAGCCTCTATAGCTAAGGACAAAGTATAATCAGGAGACCCTTTTAAACCAAACCAACAAACAAGAAAAAGCGACTTGAAAAGTAAAAGTACCTTGTCAAATGAAAACACATTACATAAAAAATAAAATAAAGGGTTCAAAGTATAAATGTATTTTTTTGATGTACCATCTTACAAATTTTTTTATTAACCAATCAATAGTGGTTATGATTGTATTGATAAAATGTTTTTGTAACACTGAAATAGAGAATTCTTAAAAGTCAAATGGCCCCTAGAATCATTGGTGCACAAAAGATACTGCTAGATTGACAGTCTTTTCTCAAGGGAAACTGAGCATGCTCCAATTAAGTTTGGATCTTGACATCAAGGCAGTTGAGAGAGGGATCCCTGCCTGTCTCATGACCATCCCAGCCAGTGCTAACATTTCCAGCTGGAAAGGCAAGCTGAAACACTTCTACAGAACATGATGGGCAAGCTGCATCCAATCCATCAGCTTTCCCAGCTCTGCTGCCCTCTGACCTGCTGCTTGCTGGCACCGTGGCCAATCCCTTTTTGCATCTTTGAGGAAGTTGGAAGGTAAGATGAGCAACAGAAAATAGTCTGAATTGTTTACTATGTGATTTCTAAAACTCCTACTTGCATCCTGCTATAGAAGAGTTGGAAAACCAATGGCCTGAGGGAGACCAAAGAGTAATTGGCTGAGGAAAAATTTGGTTCTTAAAATTTTAGAGGCATCCAGCTTTCCTGGGCCAGGTAAAGCTCTGTGCAGAGCTATACATTCTTTACCTTTAAACAAAGTAGGAAAGGAATTGAAAGCCATCTACCAAAGCAGTAGCATAGCTGGGACCTGAAATGTCCATTGCAAAGCAGTCCCTGCTTTGTCTTGTTGTCCTTAAGGATGAGGGGAGGAGGACAGGAGGGTGCAAGAAAAGGGACAGGAATGTCTTCCAGGCATTTCTACAGTGAAGCAAAGGAGGAGGAACAAGAGGGCAAAGGGTTATGGAAGATGCCCAAGTATCACAAATAAATAGTCAAGGAAGAGAAAGCAAAGGGGAGCCAAGGGACTGCCAAAGCAGACTTTATACTGCCCCTTCTCAGCTTGTTTAAACAGAGAGCAAGATTCATACCATCACTGACAAGTCCTTCATCAGGAAGCCCCTGGGTGCAGGATGGTCTCAGACTGGTGATGGGACCGGGATCCAAGCCCAGAAATAGCATCATTGTTCAGAGTCACCTCTCCATTGGGCTCGGGCCTCAACTTACGTAGCCAACATCCCATCCAAAACTCTCCAGGGGCCACAAGCCATGATGCAAGAGTGTGGGAGGAAGTCAGAAGAGGGCTATTTTGAGAGACTAGAAGGTTTTGATGGCTAATAGGGTTTGCTGAAGCTTAAAACACAAAATCCATCTAGAAGTGTTCACAGAAGGATGACTTAACATGAGTTATTTAAAGCAATACATCATTTTCGACTCTTCTGCTTGTGAGATCTCTCCCAGACATTGCAGAAAAGGGCAGCATGAGCCACACAGATCTCAGACTTTGTCTGTGCACCATGTGCACCATTAGCAAGTAATATAGTTGCATGTGAAATATTAATACACATATTATGTGGATATAATATATCATACACTTTGACTACCCCTGCACCTTTTTGGCTAATGACCTGGCTTCAAACTTCAGGGAGAAAGTAGAAAGAAACCACATAGCACTTTTGTTACCATCCACCCATCCAGCCCCTTCCAGACCCCACTGCCCTGATCACTAGCACTACAAGGTCCTGCTGGGGTGCTCTGGAACCCAGTGCAAAGGGGCCTCTACCTCTGACACTGTACCCAGCCCACCACCAATGACCTCTGTGTCATCAAATCTTCTGGAAGTTTCTCTGTTACCTGCCAGGTCATCTCATTGGTATTCCACATTATCTTCTCCTTCCAGATTTCCCTCCTACTATTGGCTGTTGCTCTTGGTCTCCTTGGCTGGCTTCTCTTCAACTGTTAAACCCCTAATGGTCAGAGGCCCCAGGACGTTGGGTTGGGCCTGCTGCTCTTCCAGAGCTAAGTCACCCCCCAGGTGGTCTCAGTATCATTAACCAAATGCTGAAGTCCCATCCTTAACCTTCCCCTGAACTCCAGTCTTGAATTTCTGGTTGCCAGCTCTATCTCTATCTCAGTGTCTCCTAGGCATCTCTTAATAAACCAAGCCATGCATTCTCCATGGGGGTGATATCTCCCCCAGGGAGGTGGAATTTGGTGCTTGAAAGGAGGATGTGTGAAAATAATTTTAGATATCATAATGGCTTTTTGTCTCCAAAGCACAAAATCTTATCCAATAGTTATCTTATTTCTTTGTATTTAATTTCTCTTCTAAATTAAATTTAAATTTAATTTACTTATTATCCTCAAGGGATGGCAACGGGCAAAAAGGTTGAGAAACACTGAATCAGGTCAAAGCACAGTTTATGACTGCCCCCCATCCCCTAATCCTGCTTGTCCACATCATTAAAAGCTCCACCAACCACTTTTGGCCGAAGACAAGAAACCTAAGACTATTCCTATGTCTTCATTTTCCTTCACTCCCTGCATCCAGTTGGTTAACAGGCCCATCCGACCCAACCTCCAAAACATTTTGTTTCCAACTTAACTGTCACCCCTTGGAGAGGACCCTGTGCCCACTCAGTCTAGGAAGCCACCCAGTCCTCAGGAATAGATGTAGGTGCGATTTTATATAATGTGAGAAGATTTTACATCACGATTTCCTGTGACTAGCTTGTGATATGTGTATATAATTCTCATTCATATGTTCAATTCATATTGAGTGACAGTTTATTATGGACCAGGCATGGTCCTGGCTCTGGAGATAGAGAAATCAGTCCTGCCTACCAAAACCTGCTATTCTAATTCTCTAAAACATCTTCCTTGTCATCTATTATTTTCCAGTGTGCCTCCTTCTTTTTATTTTATTTTATTTTAAATGATCTTTAAATTTTAAAATAGCCTTAGATCTACAGAAAAGTTGCAAAGAGAATTCTAGTACAGTCCTCATCTAGTTTCCCCTATCGGAAACACTTAACATCAGGTACACTGGTTGTCACAAAAGAACCCACACAAGCTCATGGCTCTCAACTAAACCTCATCATTTCTTTCAGATTTCTCTAGTTGTCACAAATGTCCTTCTGTTCCAGGCTTCCATCCTGGACCCTGTATGACATTTAGTTGTCGTGTCTCCTTGGGTGCCAATTGACTGTGACAGTTCCTCAGACTTTCCTTATTTTTGATGACCTTGACAGTTCTGAAGATTATTTGTGGGACACTTTGTAGAATGTCCCTCAATTAGGTTTCGTCTGGTGGTTTTTCTCAAATTGGCCTAGGGTTATGGGTTACTGGGAGGGAGACCCAGAAGTCAAGTGCCATTCTCATCACATCAGATCAAGAGTTCATGCTATCAATTTGGGACTCCCTGATGCTTTCCTCATGGTTTGACTGAGGTTTCTTAGTTTGCATCTTGTCTGACGTTCCCCCTTGTCCCTTCCCCAAAGACCCCTAAACTCTGATGGCCAAAATGCCTGGAGCACTGAGGCTAGGACGTATCTGTCTTGTTGGTTTGTCTATACCAGAGATAGGACCATGCCTGGTCCATAATAAACTATCAATCAGTACAAATTGAACATATGAGTGAGAATTATATACACATATCACAAGCTAGCCATAGGAAATTGTTATGTGAAATCTTCTCACGTTATATAGCACTATATAAAATCACACCCTACATCTGTTCCTGAGGATTTCACGCTGGGTTAAAGATGTTCAGATGTACTTAAGGTAAAAGTTCTATCTTTTGTCTATTTGAAACATGTTTCTCTCTGTTTTATTTGAGTGTGATCCAGTGGACTTGTAGGAAAGTCTTCATTCTTAGAGGCAGGTGCCTAATTCTTCACTATTTCCTTTTTTTCTCTTCGTGCGTGCAGTGGTGGGGGTGTAATTGTGTATCTGCTGCAGGCCGGGGGCCCTTACAGTGATGCCCACAGCAAATCATGACCTCCATTTCAGAGATGAGGTAACAGAAGCTCAAGAGATTAGTTGGTTCACCCAAAGGCCACACCTCTTCTATGGGAAGGAACTTGGATTTCAGCCTAGAGCTTGGATTTGGAACTGATCCCCTCACTCTTTAGTTACAATCCACTGCCTCTTGGTCTGGCCACCTTGTAGCGGCTACTGGGCTGAGAGGAATTACAGGATTTGTTTGAACACAAACAAATGCCTCCACTGTTTCAGGAAGAGGAAAGCTGCACAAAACCCAAAGGAGGAATACCACACATGAAGGCTGAGGTGGAGGAGAAGCAATGGAAACTGGAAGACAGAGATTCCTGAGATGATATGATTATGAGGGATGAGAAGGTAAATAGGATAGGAAGTGCAAGTAATGTCTATAGAGAAGGGAATGCAGGTCGGGGCGGGGGGGATGATCCGATGGCCATTATTCATGGAGTGGAAAATAAAGACCGCCCAAGTGTTCCATTAGAAAAGGTTATTTCTGCAAATATGGATTGCTAAATTAAAGTCTGGGCATCCACAAACTTGAAAGCCCTGTGCTGTTCCCACTCCTCACTTGATGAGATCTCTGGAAAGAGGGACATATCTTTACATATCCCTTCATTTCCCCATTCATTCAATAAGTATTCCTTGAATTCCAAATTCATGGACAGCTCGGCAGTAGGGGCCAGGCTGGCCCTCTGGGAAGTGGGAAAAAGATGTATCCTTCGCTCCACTCTGAAGGAGAAACTGGCATTTCAAGAAGATGGACCTAGAAATCCAAAGTGAATTACTTTAAAGGAATAAAGACTTGCGTTGAATGAAACCTAGCAATGAGGCAGAATAGGATCTGTTTTTCTAGAAGAGACACAGTGACGTCATAAATGGCTGTGCCAAACAACCTCGACATCAAGATTTTAAAACGAGCTCCTGCTCCCCACCAGCGGTGGGACTCACTAACCAAGCCCCCAAGGGACTTCCTAAAGCATCTTAAGATTAAACGTTTAAATAACTAAATAATTAAATATTCACCTTTTGCAAGCAAGAGAATCACAGCGAGAATAAAGCAAGGAAAAGGAGCCACGTCCTGTTCGCTGTTTGGCTTGACAGGGTGGCAGCTGACCCTCCTGCCTCACCCTCATCCCCTGTGTGGGACCTCTGACCTTGTTCCCCAGCCACCATGCCAGCTTCATTCTTCCCCCTGCTTTGGGAGGGCATGTGTTCCTAATAGAAATCAGAAAGCCTATCAATTAAAAATAGCTCCCCTCGAGCCAAACCTCGGAGAAGTTTGACAAGTCTTGATGTAACCATTGAAATATCTGCATCTATGTCATTGGGGCCACAGTCAGGTGTCCTGAGGCCCATGCAGGAGCTTCTGGACCCTTTCTCCATCCTCCTCCTCAAGCCCAGAGCCCTGACCTGAGGTCACGCGCGGCCCTTTGTCTGCCGGTGGAGGGTGGGGCGCTGTGCAGGGGACCTTGGCATTGCGGTGTGGCAGACCACTTCTCCACCCATGCACTTCGTGGCTCTGCTCGCCCTCCCTGCAGGACAGCTTTGTGGCTCTGAGATCCCCCAGCAGAACAGGGGTCAGCTCCGGGGGATTTTCTTCTCCAAGCTGCCCAGACCCAGCAAGAGGGTGAAGGATGCTGAAGGCTTGTCCAGCCACTGCCCGGGGCATGCAGCAGGGAGGAAGAAAGTCCCCAGGAGGCCCCCGTCGCCATAGCCCTGGCTTCCTGGGAACACCTCTTGTCCCGGAGACAGACAGCTCAGGTTCAAGACCACCATCAGTGCCGGCCACAGAGAGGGTCGGGGGCAGGCAGAGGAAGTGGGCTTCTTCTTTCCTCCTGGGGAGACCAAGATGGGATGCACAGAATGGGCTCCCGGAGCCTCGGAAAGGGAATAAGAGCAGTGACGCACCTTGCCCCTGTGCCCTGTCCAGGGCCTTGGTCAGGGTCAAAGCTATGGCGCATGATCCCCTCTCAGCTCAGCCCTCAGCTGGGTGTGACAGGCACAGCACTGGTAGTACAAAGGCGCTGGCACCCGGTGGGCAGCTGGTGGCACGATGGGGGCTCTCTTGGGGAAGGATCACGAAACTTCCCCCGCGGTCAGCTCCACTGTGGGTTTATCTCCATCCATGAACCCAGATCACTGGGACTCCAGATAGCACAACGCAGATGGCTCTGCCTCCTGCCCCCACCCCAACCCCCCCGGCCAGCCCAAACGATGATGGGGAGAAAGAGGGTCAGTGTCCCATTAGCCACTCCCCCTCCAAGCTCTCAAAGTGCAATCACTGCATCCTGCTAATGTAGTAATAATAATTCTGTAGTGACCATTTATGGGGACACCCCTCCACCTCTCTGCTGGGCACTCGACATATACCATCATGGATCTTCCCAAAGGGAAGTCCGAGCTCCTCCTCAGAGTAACATGTCTGAGCTGCTGTCAGCCCAACTCCAAAGCAGATGCGCCTTCTCCTCCATCTGCACAGACAGCTCCTTAGATGACGCAACCTTAGCAACCTCGCAAACATCATCATGGAACCAGTATTTGCTTTTCTGTCCTGTCTTTTACCTGGGGCAACCACAGCAAGTAACGCACTTCCTCAAATCTACCAGGAGGACACTGTTCGTTATTTAAGACCAAGCAAAAACTACTCCCACCAGAAGGACAGAAAAAAAGCTTACTCAGAAATTTGTGTCTGGGCGTTTGGGTGTCCCCTGGGGGAGTAGAAGCTCCTTCTGATCAGACCCCAGAATGGTGGCCCCACCCTCCCCTGGGCAAGAGCAAAGCGGGATACTAAGCATTGAACTTGCCTTATGCTGGGTCCCAGATGGCCCCTCTGGGCCGCATCTCCCTCCAACCCCCATCTCAATCTGAGTTTTTTCTCAGGTATCTTGTTATATATATGGTTTCTTTAAAATGTAAAACCACCTCAAATCCATCTCATAGGCAGAATATCAATGACAAACAGAGCATTCCCATCCTCTGCCATTTTCCTTACTTCATAAAGCACTGCATATGGGGGGGGGGCACTAGGTCCATGAGAAAATGCCTATTTGATAAGTACTGCTCAGCAATGCCAGGCCCCCTAAATTACATGCAAATCATGTTTACCTCCAGGTATGTCTCATCAAAGACAGACAGCCCATTTCCTCTAAATCTCAAGCTTCATTTGCAGGCTTAACATCAAAAATAAAGAAATCTATCCAATATTGGTTTGCTTCTTATATTACACTTTCAAATCATTTGCAGGTTAATCGCTAATTAAAAACACCTTCCTCACAAATACTGCAGCATCAGACGGGAATGAGATGGCCATTTACTTTGTTCAGGCAATAACATTCTGTTTGAAGAATCCAATCAAATTCCTGACCCCTCAATTCCAAGATATTGGGGAGCTATGAGAAAGCCAGCTCCAGGTTGGAAAGTATCCGGGGTGGGTGGAGGCTTCTCGGGGAGAGCTGAAGTAGCCAGTTATTGAAGCCGTTCCCACCAAGCCCTCTGCAGTAAAGGCAAAGTGGTTATGGTGCAATTCCGCAAGAAGGAATCATAACAAAGGCATAGAAGATGAAGGCATGGAAAGTTCCCAGGGCAAACCCCAAATGGGAGGTGTTTGTGGTCGAGCCTGCATGAGAGGAGCCAAGCCCTACCAACATCCACCCACCTTCCAGGGCATGCATCACATTGTAGTACGGCAACAGCTGAGGAATTTCATTTGATGACATGGGATTTCCTAGTCCTTGCAGGAAACCTCCCTGAATGTACTTCCCCTGAACACAGGGAAGCAGGAGAGAAGGAGGCTGAGAGAGGGAGAGGTTGAGTGGCTCTTCTTCCCAACCTCAGCATCCTGGGCAGCCCAATGCCACCTTCGTGATGGTAGCAGATCAGACAAACTGGAAAAAACAAAACGTCTTTTCTGCCTATGAGAAACAGGTTGCATGCTGAGAAAAGTGGCAGGTGCTAAAACGCCACCCACACAGTTCAGACAGCTAAAGTACTCCTTCCCCTTCTGGGGATGGTTAATATTCATATTTGTAAATATTAACATTTAGTGTTCGCTCTTCTAAGATCTATTTATCTACTCCTGGCTGGACATGGTCTCACGCAGGAAGGCTGGCTCGTGGCAGCTCTGATACAGCAGCGAGGGAAGAGCCTTTTGGTGTCAGGCTTCTGGATCTAACGATTAGAATCCACTGAACTGAAAAAGACCAAGTTGTCAGTTCATTTTCTCCCGAAATCAACTAAACCGAAGAATAATAAACCAAACAAAAAAAATTCACTTTACAACATAATTTGTATCTTCAATTTACTAGAAGCTCTGGGAATTTGACAGGTACAGTATTAAGTAAAAACATTTCTCCGAAGCCTTATTGGAAAGGTTAGACACAAAACAGCACGCGCTAGCAGCCAGCGGCCTCCCCGCAGCTCCAGAGCCACTGTTAAAAGGCCGGTGCGTACGTGCAAGTGTCTCCCTCCCTAATACATTTATGCTGTAAATTTAGAACAACCTTCGATTAAAGCAATTCATGAGCTGATAGACCTTCAAGAGAATGAGAGTCTGTGTCCAATATATATCCATATCTGGATTGTATGCCTTTGTTGACTCAAAGTTAAAAAGGGTAACTGTATTTTATTCCTGGAAAGGACAGCTACAAAAATATTTCTCATGTTTTATCAGTTGACTTTGCACGAAAGAACACATTTTCCATTTTGATATTCACTCTTTCAGTTGGGCAGTGATTCAACCACTCCCTGTCACCTGCCACGTGCCAGGCAGTGCGACTGGCTCTTGTGCAGCCACCGAGAAGACCAGAAGTAACACCCCCAACCTGCCAGTGTACAGAATTCCAGGAGAAGTACAGTAAGTGCCAGATAAAAAGGTCACAGAGGCGTCAAAGGGTACAAGGTATCATAATCCTAACATTTCAATTCTATGGAGAGATAATTTCAAACGCTATTATCATTTCATTGCAGAAATGATATTCTACAGATCATTTATCATGTAGATGATAAATCCATCACATATGAGGAATTTTTAAAAATCTGAGTACACCTGAAGATGGAGACAAAATGTTATGCAATTCTATTTCCAATCTTGTATCTAGAAAATAGCAGGGACTTCCTAGATATTGGTGGAGTCCCATGTTCAGTTTGCAAGAGCATTTCATTCTAAGAACGGCATTTTGTGGAGCTTGCAGATAGAACGTTGAGCCTGGCTGCCGAAATAGCCACCGGGCTCGTTATGACCAAGTGACAATCAGGCAGGTGGATTCTTTCTGCAAGATTCTTCAAAAGAAATTTTAAATGCCAACCCACAAAAGACACTACTAAGAGAGAAAAAATGACAATCAGTGAGTAAGAAAAGATATTTGCAGGACATCTACCTGGCCCAAAGTTCTAACACAAAACATAGACAGAACTCCAACAAGCATGGAAGAAAAATGGGCCAGAGGTCTGAACAGGCACAGCACAGAAGAGAAAACACCAATAATAACAAAAATAATCATAAATGTTTGAGAGATTGCACAACCTAATCAGACATCCAGGAAAAGGGAATTCAAACTGCACTAGAATCCCACAATGCACCACCAGGTTAATATAAAGACAATCAGAATACCAGGTAGTGTTGAGAATGTGCAGGGATGGGCATTCACACCGTGCCGGTCGGGGGAAGAGGGAAGGAGGCTGTAGAAAGGCGTTAAAAAACACTTTAGACAAGACTTTGACGGCATCTGCTAATGTTGACGATGCTTGTACCTCTGGTTATATATCAGGACATAGCTGCTACAGGAGCTAAAATCAGCACTGGTGATGACACCAGATGCTGATGAGGCTATGGAGGCTCTGGCCTCACACATCACAGCTGGGCATGTGAAAGGGGGGAGCCACTCTGGATGCAGTTTGGCAGTTAATCCTAAAGCTCCCCAAGCCCCTTTCCATAGGCCCCAGCAATTGCACTCTTGGGCATTTATCCCATGGAAGCAGAGACTTGCATTTACAGCTGATTTATTAATCACAGCTCCAAATTGGAGACAACCAAAATGTTTCTCAATAGACGGGCAGTTAAATAAATGGTGCTCCATCCATGCCATGGGCTACTCCTCAGCAGTAAGAAAGAACAAAGTGGATGAACAGAAATGCCTGGCTGGATCTCAAATGCATCGTGCCGAGTGGAAAAGCCAATCCCAAGAGGTTACATAGTGGATGGTGTCATTTGTGTGAATCTGGTTTCATTTGTTCCTTCATTTATTCTTCCATAAAGTTGGCAGTGAGCTTGGTATTGGAAATGCAAAGCAAATAAGAGAGAGTAGCTGTCCTGGGGTGTGGGGTCAAGGCAGCGTTGAGAGCTGGAAGTGAAGCAATGACTAGCAGGGAGCAGACCCAGGGGTAAGGAGGAAAGGACCCACCCTGCTGCAGGGAGGAGTGTCAGGATGCTTCTCTGAGGGTTTTACAGGAGGGCAGGAGTTCAGCATCTAAGGGTGGCAGGTGAAGAGGGCAGCGGAGGCACAAGGCATGGTGTGTTCATGCAGGTACGTGGGGGTGGCCAGGTGAGGGGCAGCCTGACATGTGGGGCTCCCCAGCTGGTGCCTACAGTGGATCCAGGGGGATCCAGGCCCAATTTGGGGGTCCTCAATGCTGGATGATGTTGGTTGGCAGCAGGCATGCATCACACTGGTTCATGATGTTAGTGGAACATGAAATCCATATAATGGGGTGGGATGAGAATTTTTTTTAGTAAAAAAGAATAGGATGGAAAGGAATTGAACTGAAGAGAACAGATTTAAAATATCAGCACTGCATACAGGAAGGAATTCTTATTTTAGCTACATATCTATGGGGTGTGGAGTCTATTGGGTTGTGAAATAAAATGTTACTCTTACTTGGGGTTTTGTTCAAAACAGTTTGAAAGTCACTGGCTTCAACTTTCTTACAAGGCAGCAGGAGCTGTGGCACAGGGATGAGGTGAGCAGATACGTTTAAGAGAAACAGCCCTGCAATACTAGAGAAAGAGAGCAGTTTAGAGGTTCTCGGGGAGCTAGAAATCAAATCCTTCAGAAGTAGAACCACAGGATTTGGGAGAGTGATTGGACCTGAAGGTGGGAAAGTGGAGAAGGGGCTGGCAGGACTCCATGGGTGCTGACCAGGGAGGCTCTGGGGATAGTGCCCTCATGCTACGAAGATGGAGGAAGTCAACACTACCATGATGACAGAGCCAGCGTCAAGCTCTTAATTAGTGTCAGGTCAACTGTCCTGCATAAGAAGCCATGTGTGCGGTGGTGTCCTGGCCACATCCCAGGACTTGGACTTGTTCTTGACAGAGTCTACAGCCTTCTCTGCCACTCGCACACCAGAGGATCCTGGGAAACTCATTCAACCCAATTGAGTCTCAAAAATTTCATCTTCAAATAAGAGCTCTTTCTGGTCATCTGTGTGGACCCTGACAGCTCTCACCTTCTGAGATTCCAAGGCAGACAGGATCCCATTTTTGTATAACTGATGCTTCTGAATGAAGGCTTATATGAGACCTTTGTTTTACAGACAGTTTCAGGCACGTCAAATAAAGCAATTCACAAATGCTACTTCCACAAAATCAAGCAAGCAAAACTAGTTGACTTAATTTTCTATACACCAAGTAAAGCCACAATTTGAAAATAAACAAATATTCTCATAAGAAGTGAGCAAATTCACGAAATCAAAGGATTGTATTTCTTTATAATATCATTTCTCAGTAAGCATACAAAGTGTTCTAAATCGCCAAGGAAATAGCCACACTTCTCTCACCAACTGCAGCTGGAATTCTCAGATATGGAAGAATAATGACATAAAATTATCTTCATAAAAATGGAAATGGTCACAGCCACAGCATGCTGGATGATGCTGTAGGGCAGGGGCGGGGCCAAGCACTCTGCAGGCACTACATCATTTATTCCCCTTAACTCCCCAGCAAGGACTTCTGTCCCCAGTGTATAGATGAAGAAACTGCAGCACAGGATAAACATGACCAAGATGGCAAAGGCTAATAAATGGTGGAGCCCAGCTTTAGGCACCAATGAGCCAACTCCAGGGTCCCAGTTCCCAATCCCTGTGCAAAGGCGACCTCTGGCAGAGCCTGGTAGACTTATGTGGTTTTTTTTCCTTGGCCCAAGGCTTCACCAGAATGAAATGTAGGGATCAGTAACCCAAGTATCTCAGGTGAGAACAACTGCTAATAGTTTCTGTAACACCTGACTTGCTCCTAACCATTCCCCACCACTAAATGAACTCGAGCCAGGAATACCTGGATCTGCTGTGACTCCAGAGCATCTGGCAGTGGGTCCTATGGAAAAATGCCTCCAATGCTCAGACACCACCCTAATAAGTGAAAGGTTATTCCTGGCATCTTTGGAGAGAAGCCTTTGAGTTTAGTTGCTATTACTTATTCTAAAGAATGCTGGCTTTTCTAGAATTATACAGCAGGTTAGGGTGTAGAGAAATGAGGAAATGAAGAGAATAGAGTTGCTGAGAGTAATCACGTACATTTCTATTAATTACTTAGCATCACTAAAACTCCATTTTTCATCCATAAAATGGGGATAGTATTGACATTTGGAGCTGAACAATTCTTTGCAGCAGGGGTACTGTCTTGTGCATTGAAGGGTGTTCTCTGACCTCTATGCTACTAGGCGCCAGCTGTGATCCTATTGCAGTTGTGACAACTCAAATGTCCTCTGGGGGCAAAATCACTCCCAATCGAGAACCACTGAAAAGGCAATCCAGCAGGAGCTCCGTTAGCATGGGCTTCTTCTTCCCATTTCAGCCTTGAAACAAAACACAGCACTGGAACATCTTACAGTACACAGGCTTTCTTCATCGAAGTCCCAGAAGTGTTGGGGGTAAAAATTTAGGATGGAAAGATCTAGAGAACGACCGTAACAATATTTCCTCCATTTTGCTTCACATTGAGAGATGTTTCAGGCATCAAATGGAGAGGGCACTTGGCTTCTTTCCTCATAAAAGTGAAGTACATCCTCCAGCATGAAGTACCAGCAGTGCTGCATCAACGCCAGTGACAGCTCAGCAAGGTGTGCCCTGTGTACGAGAATGCTTAAACAGACTTTACCCTTTTAAAACTTTCCTCTAAAGCTAGCTTCTCTAAATAAGAGTCCTGACTAAGAGCATTGCATCACTGCCGTTCCTTTGGCAGCTTGATTTTTTCATCTATGAATTAAATAAAGAGGCAGTTTGAATAAATCCAAACGGTATGAACTCCTTATGTTACATGCGATAAATTAGGTATAATTGAAAAGGTAAACTCTTAGGTTATTTGTTTTTAATTTGAGGTCAAGTTTATTTATGAAGCAAAGAGGAAAACCAGACATGCCATAGAATAATGGCTATAGAAATTATTAAAATAATTTTTCAAAACACTGAAAAGGATAAACACATAATTATATATATATGTATATAATATTTACTTGTATAAATACTATATATGTATATATTTCAGTAGCTAGAATGTCAACTGGTAGCATTTTGTCCTACGGAAGTTTCCATGACTTGGCGAAGTTGGCACCACTTGGCCATCTGCAATAGCATCCAAATCTGAAATCCCCTGGGAGGAGCTGCCAATGTCTCTGCCCCCTCTAAAAGCATCCACTGGGGACGAAAGTAAAATTATGGCCATAGCAAAGTACCATGAGGGTGAGGTCCTTTGGGCAAAAGATTCCCTTGCTGGCTGTCCAGAACACCATTACTAGATCCAAATCGATTTCTATCTTGAAATCCCAGTACACTGAGAAGTTCAGCGCAGCCCCAGGGGACTGCCTCATGGACATCTCTGGAAGACATGCCAGAAATGTAGACTGATGCAGGCCAAATTTGTCCCAACTGAAGAAGCAGGCCTTGTGGCCTCAGTGCTGGCAAACTGAAGCCTGAGATGCACATGGAGAGAATTTAGGTTCAAAGAGCAATATTACTAAGTATATGAGCTAGGGTAAAATGCAGTCATGCTGAGCTCCAGGGAAATTTGCACTCCAGAATGTTTCATTATATTGACTTTGAATTCCAATTTCTTCACTGAAAAACAATATTTATTTGTTTCCTTTTGGTCCTTGGCTAGTTGTGCTGTGACAGTGTATGTGACAAGAGCTGCTCTATACCTTTTCAAGGGAACAAAATAGTTCTTGGGTGTGCTTAAAATCTGCACACAGCTGGGTGTGCTAAACCAATAAATTAAAAAAAAAAAATTAGATTAACAGTAACAACATCAACCTAAAACCCCAGGCTTCAAAGGAAGGAAGACGGATGTTGAGAAATAATAATTCAAGAGTCTCTAAGGGCCCCAAATGCTTTAAAGCCACACTTCAAACCTGCACAAAGATTTTCAGCTGCCCTTTCACAGGAAGCAGATGTGTTTCTTTGGAGGGAAGTTGAACAGGAAAGAAAACATTCATCCTAGACTTGACCATCTTCAAGCTGTGGCTGGTGCCCTTGAAAGACGAGAATAAGGCAGACCCAGCAATGGATACCCCCGCCCCCCCCCATCCAAAAGCAATGGTGCATCTTCTCTGGCACAAGCCGACTAACCAAGTACCTGCCAAGGACTAAAATTCTTCCACAGCAATGAAACCAGATGGCACTGTACCTGCAAATAGCCTAGCCTGCAGATCTGCTTTTTGGACATTAACATGATTTATCCAAAGAAACCTGGCATCTCAAAGGTGGAATCCCTTTCTTAGGCTTTAGGCTCTTTCCTATTCTGACTATATGCCAAATCAATTTTGGCAGATGCATCAGACCCTTAGATATCTGATGGGTAATACTTGCAAATGTGGTGAAATGCATTATATTTAAAATGAGAGAAATGGCTATGTTAAAACTATGCATGGAAAGTAGAGCTTATAATGAGCTATGCTAATTATGTATACACTAATATATTTTATATATGTTAGGTTGGTGGGAACATTAGTGGATTTAGGAAAATACTTTTTAGTCAGGAGATATGTGACTCCCAGGTGAGAGAAGGTGGGGTGGAGTGAAGAAGCCACAGAGAAATGAGGCAAGGCTTTAGCCAAAGGCTGAGCGAGGGCGGTAGAAGGTTCTGTTCTGAGCGGCCTACATGTGGCTCACTCCAACATGGTCTGGGATTCTCCATGCAGGGCATGAAGATAAATCAGAAGCACAGAGATGTATGAAATGAATAGTAACTTCATCTCACAAACTCCAAGTAGAGGTCAAAGGTCAGAATTTGAAAGTACACCTAAAAACGATCAATTTGATTATAGATCGAGCAAAGTCAGAACAATTGTTTTTGGCAGATGACTTCCAGTGCTTGAAAGCAGATAAGACTGAAGAGAGGTTTGGCTCCACATTGGGAAGGTGAGTCTTCCTGATCACAGTGGAAAGTGAATCTTCCTGATGACACTGGGAAAGCAAGTCCTTCCGATGATCTAGGGAAAGCGAGTCTTCCTGATGACATGGGAAAGTGAGTCTTCCTGATGACATTGGAAAGCGAGTCTTCCTGATGACATTGGAAAGCGAGTCTTCCTAATGACATTGGAAAGTGAGTCTTTCTGATGACATTGGGAAAGCAGTTCTTCCCAATGACATTGGAAAGCGAGTTTTCTGATGACATTGGAAAGAGTCTTTCCAATGACATTGGAAAGAGATTCTTCCTGATGATATTAGGAAAGCGAGTCTTCCTGACATTGGAAGATTTCCTTTTCAATGTCATCAAGAAGATGCTATGGTTTTATAAGTTCTATTATATATTCACAATCTTGGAAGACTAATTTGCTCATCATAGCAATTCCTATTTGTACAGATAAACTACAAATTTTAAATAAAAATACTTTCCTTTAGGCCCCAGTTTAACCTGGAAGAAGATATAAGTCTAAGACAAAATCTAAGCTAACAGAACAGGACACTCAATAATTAATGATAATCACAAGTGCAAAAAGTATGATAGCTCTGAGGAAGTACCAATGTTGGCTCATTTATTTTTCCTCCTGAGAGTGGAGGATAAGAGTGCAGTAACCTAGTGAGAATTTGGATTGGGCAACTTGAATTTTTAAAAAAATTCTCTTGCAAACCTGAATAGTCCCCAAATGTGGAAATGGTTTTATTACCTGCCATATAGTCAATGTGAATAGGGAGAGCTAATTCTAAATATCTGAAAACTTATACTCAGTGCTGACCTTTTTTATTCACTCACTGTATATATCCTGTGAAAATGGCATTCTCCAGTGGGATCAAAGCAGCTAATAACAGATGTTTTTATCCAGGTGAAAAGGGAGCTCAGCTATACCAACAGAGTCATTTCCTCCCAGGTCACTCCTCTACATCTAAATTCTCATAGAGGATTATTAGCCGACAAACACAACACCCTTCTGGAATGAACTCAAGCCCTATAACCTGAAGAGACAGATAGAAACTCAACCAAATGGATGCATTCCTGGTGACAACAAAAAAGGATTCCCGAGTGGGGCAGTACACGGGTCACACAAGCACAAATCTTTGACATGAGTGTCTGCCATACACATACAAGGTATAAATCTGAGAAACTGGGCCAACAAGTTCAAGCCAGAGGGCAACACTGAGATGCTGACAGTGGACAGCTCTGCTCCCAGTGCAACCTGAATCTTAAACGGAAACTTAGCTTTTGATTTTAAGAGCACTTCTGGATACTAACGCACAAGCACACTTCTCCTATTTCTGAACAGTGCTTATCTAAATGTCATCTTGCCATCTGACGCTATCAAATCCTATAGCAGAGCTCTAATGTCAGGCCATTGCCAATCACTTACTATTTTGAATGCAGCAACTAAGCAACGACTGCCCTATAACTTTGATTCTTGATTTATAAACTGTTGCATCAAAACTAACGGACGTTGTCTTTAATTACATTTTACAAGCCTCATATACCAAGGAACGGTATGTTCAAAGAGACAAAGCTGAACAAGCACGCAAATTTTTAGGAGATGTTGGAGGCTGGTTTTGTCAATTTCTAAGCTATGGGTGGTAAAACTGCATGCCCAGCTGTGCCAATAAAACTTAAATACAGATACCAGAAGCTTCTAGAGATCTCTGCTTTTCCTATAGAGGAAAGGAAGCCCCTGATGCCTGCTATGTGGAGGGGGGAATAGGGAAGGCTTGCAAAGTATGACATATGCAGAATAGAGAAAAAAAAGAGAAAGAGAGAGAAGGCAAACAGGTATTTATATAGAAACAATGTTATATAGTATCTATGTCATTTCTATAAGGAAATGATTGTATTACAATATTAGTGAGAGTTGTTTCCTCGAAGTTCAAAGCAAGACTCCATAAAGCACATTAATAAATGGTATTCTTCTAACAGCATGTATTTCTGGTGGTGAAGAAATATAAGCTGGAAATATTTTTACTCCTGGGCTTCAAATTTACCCAGGTAAATAGTAGAGCTTATCACCAAAGGAAAAGTTGTGGTTTAAGTATACAAGCATTTTTTTTTTAAGTCTCTTTGGGAAACAAGAGGCATATGACAGACAAGATGGTTTAGGGTATGGGTTCTAGATTTAAATACTGGCTGCACCACATAGTAGCTGCATTTCTGTGGCAAGTTAGCAAACATCTATGCCTCAATTTCCCCGTCTGTCAAGTGGGCATGATAGCAACAGCCATCTCAGAGGGCTGCTGAAGGTCTTAGGGATTCTCTTGCATGCCAGGCACAGTGAGAAAACAGAATTAGAGTAAATGCTAGCTCATCTTTTCCCGAGAATTCAGATACACATCACATGAAGCATGAGTGCAGAAAATAAAATAGGAAAAACTCTTCAGTGTGCAGCTGGCATTTAAGAAAGGATGCTGAAGAATGCTGAAGGACTCCAAATCCAGCTGTGCCCAGAGAGCTTCAGGAATTACCACATGGAGACAATGGTCTTCCTCAGCATCTAAGCACTGACGGTGCTTCTCAAACAGAGCGGGCAGCGTTTGGAGTCAGTGGGAGGCAGGAATAAAAGGCAGTTATCACTGCCCATATTTCCACCGATCTCCACAATGCCTCCTTCTTCCTTGCTCTTCTGCTGTTCATGCTGGCTTGCGACTTGATCCTGCTGGGTCACCTGGGATAGACTGTGGATCTGTTTGGACTTCTCTGAGTCAGGATCTCTGCAAATTAAAGTGCCTTCACATGGTATCAGCACAGCCACACGCACACACGCTCACCCACACATGCATATATGTGAATGCACACACACACGACCATGCACACGCATGCATGTGCACATGCACACCTATGCAGGCATGCACACTCACACATGCACACCAATACATGCATATATGTGCATGCACACACATGACCATGCACACACATGCATGTGCACATGTACACCTATGCAGGTATATACACGTGCACGTGCACACCCACATACATACACATGTGCACATGTACACACACACACACACACGCACATGCACACAGCTTATTGCTAGGACACTCCAATGAGCACTAAAGGACTTGGCAACAGGGCACTAGAATTCTCAATTAGTCAGTTTTGTGTGACATTTTTATATATAATATAAACTGTAGGAAATTTACATTCGGAGCACTTCCCTTATCAAGCTGTCTTTCGGGTCCCAGCCTTTGGGCATAATGAACAGAAGAACACGGAGATGTCATTTCTAGAATCTCCGACAAGAGAACTTTGTCCTGAGAAATCTTGATTGTATCAATGGCTAAGAGGATGCTAAGCACCCCAGGCCTTCTCCCAAGGCGATTCCATGGTGAGAAAGCCCCAGAGAGTTTCCTTCCTCCTGTGACTAAAATGCCAAAGGCTCTGCTCCAGGGTGCCACGGCACCCACTGCTGCCACAGTCCCCTGCATCTCTGTTACTTGGCTGAGCCTCAGAGGCTCCTGGGCTCCGGTCCACAGGGACCATGCGATTCCAGAGAATGCGGGTCACACGCCTCCTCATCCAGACACAATGGAATGTTCCAGGAGAGGTGGGCAGGATCTCCAGAGAAGGGATCTCCAACCACAGGCATGCCACGCTTTGAGCCACGAACCACGCAATTAATGATCATGTGGCTTTGCACCTGCACTCAATTCTAAGATGATACTCAGGTAGTTCTAAGCATGATCCTAGATGATGCTCAGATGGTTCCAGAACAAGCCCAGATAATCCTCCTATATTCCAGGTTGGAGGTAGGAGGGAAATGATGGGGTAGCAGCAAAAGGGCACGATACAAACATAATGGTAAAACTGAAAACAAGTTTCAATCATCATAAAATGGCATAAAAAATAAATTGAGTTTGGCTGTGCCCTCTTCAGTGGGTACCAGTTACCTCTGTGCCGGGAGTAGAGGCACGGTGAAATAGAACTTTGGGGAAGCTGATCACATCTGACGTTTGAGG
This sequence comes from Myrmecophaga tridactyla, assembly GCA_004026745.1. Classification (NCBI taxonomy): domain Eukaryota; kingdom Metazoa; phylum Chordata; class Mammalia; order Pilosa; family Myrmecophagidae; genus Myrmecophaga; species Myrmecophaga tridactyla. The sequence goes on from PVIY010028379.1 coordinate 30,341, forward strand.
GCACAGGGCCCCCAGGGCTTGTGGAGGGCACCGTCAGAATACAGCTGCCCCGGGGGACAATGCCGAGCAGGTGAAGCCCACCTGTGAGGACAGGAGGCAGGAGAACAGAGTTTGCAACCAGCCCCTCACCTGCTCAGTGCCCAGGGGTCTGCCCAGCGGGCCAACACTGAAGTGCCCCTTCATTCTGGTCGACAATAGAACAAGTTGCAGGGTTCTACCCACATAGCAAGTTAGCTGCCGGTCTAGCCCAGATACAGAAGTTAGGCGCGAGTCACTTCACTATGAGACAGCGGAGACTGGCCTGCCACTTTCTGGTTGCACATACGGAGCACCAAAGTGAATTTGCACCTATGTATAAATCCACAATGGGGATTGTTGGTGTGTTTGGTGGTGGTGTTATGTGAAAGATAGGCCTATTAAAAATACAATCACTGCAGCTCTTCAGCGTGATTCTTAATTGCCAATCACCGAAGTTAATCTTAACAGAGGAGAGGAAAGAAACACAGCAATTCCTTATTGTCAGCCCCTCATTTTCTAGATGAGAATTCATATCCCAAGTGAGAGTGGGGTGATTTTTCCAGAGCTACTCAGCAGGTGGGAATGAACAAGCAGAGCCAGGAGCCTGCCATGTGCCCCGTGCTTTGTGACCTCAAATGCTATTTTTGAGAGATCAGCCCCAGCTACATCTGATTTAAGATGGACAATACCGTGCATGCAGAGTCCAGCTGGAGGTCTGCTAAGAAAAGTCCCTGCGAGGGTGTAAGCAGAATACCAGAAATGAAGGGAAAGACCACTGCTTCCATGGATTTATCCACAGAGTGGGAAAAGGCATTCACAAAAGCCAAAGCCATCAGGGTCAAACCGGAATGAGACATGGCCACACACCTATTGGAAAGGCTGAAATAGAAACCCAACTACTGGTAAGGATGTGGAGAAACTGGACCACTCCTACGCAACTAGGGGAAATGTAAAATGGCACAGTCACAGCTCAGCAGTTTCACATAAAACTAAACACGCACTTAGCGCAGAGCCAAGCAATTGCACTTATTGGCTTTTATCCTACTAAACACTGTAAATGAATGTTCACAGCAGCTCCATTTGTCATCACCCAAAACCAATACAACCCATATGTCCTTCAACAGGTGAGTGGGTAAACAAACCATGGCCTAGACCATGGAATACTAACAAGCACTAAAAAGGAACACACTATTGCTATACAATAGTGTAGACTTGAACAGGTCTCAAGGAGGTTAAGAAAAGTGGAAAAAGCCAATCCTAAAAGGTTACATAAAAACGATTCCATTAAAACATTTCTGTAATGGCAAAATATTAGATATGGAGACCAGATTAGGAGTTGGAGGTAGAAGGGAAAGGTAGGTATAGTTACAAATGGGCCACACGAGGGATCTTTGTGGTTATGGAAATGTCCAGTAAATTGCAGACAAGAACTGATGTGATAAAATTGTAAAGAAATAAATATATGTACACACATAAGCGAGAGCAAGTAAAACTGGGATTATCTGAATAAGATCGGTGCATCGCATCCATGTCAGTTTCCTGGTTATGATATGGTACTATAGTTTTGCAAAATATTATCATCAAGAGAAACTGGGCAAAGTGCATACAATATCTATTATTTCTTTACATATGCATGTGAATCCACAATGATCTCAATAAAAATTGCAATAAAAAGTGTAAAACAAAGAGGTCAACAGCAATTTCTTTTAAAAACCATGTGATTGAGCACCCGTTATCACTGTAGGCGATTACAGAAATTACCAAAAGTGCTAGAAAATTAATTAACAGCCCTCACAGGGAGATGGCAAATAAGGCACATGCTTAATAGTCAATAAGTATAAGGAATATACTCATGCCCTTTTTTGTTTGATCTGAAATATGTGAAACATAAGCACTTTTCAAAAGCAGAGCATAGAGCAAAGAGCAGCCTGGGCTAATAAAATCACATGGTCAGAATTAGATGCAAGCTGATGGCAAACAGCAGTCTCTGCCTTTGACGATGACAGGCTTGTTTTTCTCCAGGGGGCAGAGCCCATGCTCTGAATAGGAGAGCCTTGCGTTGGCATAAGGAAACCACTACCATCTCCAGGTCCAATTCCCCAAATAATCATTTGCATCATAGTAGCGGGGACAGGTACTTTCTTAGAAAGCAGTCATGGTATCCAGGCAACACCACTGTTTCAGACCAATGATGAACTAGGCGCCTCATCAAAAGAGAGCGCTTTTGCTCCTGTACTTACTTATTCTGCATCATGTTCATTATAACCCAGTCGAAAGGGTAGACATTCTTTCCAATGAGATTCTTAAACATGATGAATGTTTCCATCAGGAAATCCTGAAACGAAAAAGCAAAGCATTTGAAACAGTCCGCCAAGAAGGTGAAAACTCTCCCTTCCCATGGAAGATTAGATGACAAAGGAGCCCATTCTTTTTTTTTTTTAGCTGAATGAAAACATTCTAAAAACTAATGAAGATGTGCTTCATAGGAGCTGTGTATTACTTCTATCTCCCTGGATAACTGAGCACCCCAAATGTGATGACTTTTTCAAGGTTACCTTCTGAGACATTTGCTTTCACTGCCCTTCTGCTAATGAGAAAACAAGATTTTTATAAAATATGATGCACAGATTTTAGCTTCTTCCTATATTTACTCAATACATTTTTCACCATGCGGAGGCCTCTTCAGCTTGAATATGGTATACTATTATCCATTCCTTTTTCTTGTATAATAATAATAATAAAAAGGTTCAACTCCTGAGTATCTGCACATATTCTGCGTGCCGTAAACCATTTGAGAGTGTGGCTGCATTGCCAAGCACTTTTTTTTTTTTTAACTTTTTTTTATTAATTAAAAAAAAATTAACAAACAAAACATTAAGATATCATTCCATTCTACATATACAATCA
>PVIY010028380.1:0-33157 GCA_004026745.1 Myrmecophaga tridactyla
GGGCATCCAGGGAAAGATACCTTGGTTCAAGAAGGACGATGAAGTTCAGGGTTTCTCTCTCAAGTGAGAAGGCACATGGCGAACACAGTCAGGGCTTCTCTCTCGGCTGGAAGGGCACATGGTGAATACAGTGTCATCTGCTAGCTTTCTCTCCTGGCTTCTGGTTTCAAGAAGCTCCCCGGGAGGCGTCTTCCTTCTTCATCTCCAAAGGTCACTGGCTGGTGGACTCTCTGCTTTGTGGTGCTGCTCTCTCTGAATCTCTTTCTCCAAAATGTTTCCTCTTTTATAGGACTCCAGTAAACCAATCAAGACCCACTCAAATGGGTGGAGACATGTCATCCCTTAATCCAATTTAACAACCATTCTTAACTAAATCACATCATTCAGCGAGATGATCTCATTACAGTTTCAAACATACAGTATTGACTAGAGATTATTCTACCTTTATGAAATGGGACTTACATTAAAACATGGCTTTTCTTAGGGGGCATACTTCCTTTCAAACCAGCACAATAATACATCACGACCAAGTGGAGTTTGCACCAGAATGCATGGGCAGTTCAATGCAAGAAAATGAATCACCATAATACTGCGCAGTGCCAAGTCGAAAGGGAAGACTCACATGATCATCTCAATTAATGCTGAAAAGGCATTTGACAAAATCCAGCATCCTTTCCAGATAAAAACACTTCAAAAGGTAGGAGTCAAAGGAAATTTTTTCAATATCACAAAAGGTATATATGATAAAACCCATAACCAGCATCATATTTAATGGTGAGAAACTGAAATCTTTCCCCCTAAAATTGAGAATGAGCAAGGATGCCCTCTGTCACCACTATTATTCAACATTGTACTAGAAGTTCTGGCTGGAGCAGTTAGACAAGAGAAGGAGGCATCAAGATAGGAAAAGAAGAAGTAAAATGTTCATTATTTGCAGATGACATATACTATATTTAGAAAACCCTGAGAAATCTACAACAAAGCTACTTGAGCTAATAAAGAAATCCAGCAAAGTGGCAAGATAAAAGATTAATGTGCAAAAATCAGTAATATTTCTATACACAAGCAAGATCTAACTGAGGAGACAATTAAGGAAAAAATATCATTGAAGTGATACGGGGTAGTTTTGATTTGATGGTTGGTGATGCTGTGCTTGCCTGTTCTTTGTCGTGATGGACCAGTGAAAATTGTCTAACATTGAGAGTGCTGCTGATTGTACAAACAAGCAAAGACACTGGAATACATAGTTTGTTTATTATTTCTAGAACCTAAATTTCCTGTAACACGTAATCTAAACCTGTCTAGAGAGCTCATCTAAACAAACAGACTCACAGAGTCCAGAGCAGGAATAAGGCTTTGTCATTCTGTGCGGTGTAACTAATGCCAGGACAAATCTCAGACTATGGGTGGCTGATAATTAAAAATATTGGTAGAGCCCTTTGAGGGTCCAAAGGGAAAAATATGTATTTATATATGGAACTGTTGGACTTTCCCATCTGGGAAACCCCAGGTATGCTCACTAACCTTGTGGACTCCCCAGGAAATAGGCCAAGCCCTGGATTTCGACACTCGCCCTTACAAAACTTGTTTCTGGAGGGGAGAAGCTAAGACTATTCATAATACAAGGCCTGAGAGCAGCATCCAGGAAGCCTCTTTGATGCTCAGATGTGGTCTCTCTGTCTCTCTCTAAGCCCAACTCTGCAAGAAGAATAATTACCTCCCCCCAACACAGGACATGACATTCAGGGGTGAAAATTACCCTGACGACTTGGGGTGCGACTTCTGGGGATGATCTGGCCCTGGCATTATTGGAATAGACAACACCTTTCAGACCAAAATGGGGGAAATGAATGTTATAAAATAAGGCATCAGTGGCTGAGAAGATCAAATGGAGTGAAGAGGCGGTTCTGGAGGCTACTTTCATGCAAGCTTCAGTTTGACAGTGCTGATTGCCATGGTTTACTAAACCCCAACCAACAGCACTCCTGTTGACTCTTAAGAACACCCAGGGCTCAGGCTGAAACTCTATAAAGGTTTCAGGCACTAGGTTTGCCTCCCTGGAAGATATAATTCCCTAGGTTCCTAGGTTAGAAAATCCTGAGACCCAGAGGGACCAGCCTCTCCAAGTGTATTAGTCAGGATTCTGCAGAGAAACAGAACCCACAGGAGATATCTGTAAATATGAGATTTATTAAAGCATCTCACACCACCATGAGAAAGCAAGAGTCCCAAATCTGTGGGGGGCAGACTATGAGGATGGCAGCTCCAGTGAAGGGTCTCGATCAACTCCACAAGAGAGTCTCATGGACTGAAGTGAACTGAAACTTCTCTCTTCTCCCTTAAAAGTCTTCAACTGATCAAATCAAATCCAACTGGATTTGGATTCTTTCCTCATGAGGACATATCCTTAGCTGATTGTAGATATGACCATCCACAGCTGCAATGAACCGACTGATGATTTAATAAGCCAGACTTCTGGTTTATCAACCTGCCATGAAATATCCTTGCAGTAACGCTGAGGCCAGTGCTTGCCTGACCAGACAACTGGGCACTGTCCCCTGGCTGAGTTGACACCAGAACCTAACCATGACTCCGAAATTATCAATTAATTACACCCCCCATCCTTCAGTGTGGACACCCCTTCTCAACATGAAAAAGTCAGAATGGGCATTGCTCAAAGATCACTATAGACTGGGAAAAGTATAAAAGAGAAAGAGGAGGTACAACAGAGAAAATGGGATTTAACAAACCAGGATGGCTTCGGTGTTACCATGTCCATGTCCCTTCAGAGCAGCTGCAGGGAGAAATCTAAGGTGGTGGAATGGTAGCCCATGCTGGGATCTGCTAACTGCTTGTTGAAGCGTGCTTTGAAAGTCATTGCTTTTTCTTTCTTTGCTTTGTATATTTGTTATATTTCACAATTAAAAAAATTGTTTTAAAAAAGTTCAATTGGTCAGTAGCATAAAGTGTATTTAGGTTTATTTTAGCAGTGGACAGAACGCATCAAAAAATAAAAAACTAAGTTAAACATTCATCATGATTTCAGAAGAGTTAGCTATGCCATTGATAGTTGCATGAAAATCTTGGAAATTACATCACTAAATAGTGAAAGCCAAATAGCCATTCATTTGCTAAAATGCCTCTTTAGGCTAATTGTGTGCTATCACATAAAATGCAGTGACCATGAACTCAAAAATTCTTTAAAGAATCTTCTTCATGGTTCTACAATCTAGTATTAAATATGACTTTGTTTCTGTGCTAACAACAGTTCATTTCACTATAACTCTATTCTGTAAAACTATAGGAAGAAGTGATTTTCTCAGGAATTTTGAAAACTCACAGACGTTGCAATGAAAGGCTGTGCAAGTGAGTAGCATGGAAAATAGAGCTAACATTTGATCATTAGAGTTTTGACAGCCCATTTTGTGGTGCTAAATGTGATTAAACGCAGCTGCAAGTCTTTAGCATGACTTTCTTAGTTTCATTCTTGAATATGACTTTATAAAACCCACCCACACTAACTCAGGGCTCTCGTTATTACCAGTAAAAGCGGAGGTTTACACAATTAACAGATTCAGATGCAATTGCTAGATTAATTTAGTTTGCAACAAATAAAAAACAAAATGCTACAGTCTGTTTTATAAGAATATTCAATTTATGAAGAGATATTAAACACAGCAGACTACTGCACTGACGGATCAAAGTTAATGAAAAAACCTGGTGCTATTACAAATCAGAATATCATCCTACATTTGTTCTCTTCTCTTCATGGGATTGATGAAAATACTAAAATACCATTCTCTTTAGTTCTTCGGTTCTTTATAAGTCATTTTCTTTATCAGTAATTCACATTGCCTTAAAGTGATACAAGTTAATATATTTCTTTTATAAAATAGATGCCTTCCAGAAAAATTGATTATGGGTAAACGCATATCATTTTCTGATCAAGTATTTCATACATAAAGGCAATGATACTGAATCACGATTATAAGGATTTGCAATTGGCAAGATCTCTCCAATGTTAAGGCTGAATATACTTATGACTTAGATAAAAGTGACAAAAACGTTGTCAAATAGAATCATAAAGAAAAGGCCTGACTAATATGGCAATTATGGCTTTGATTTAATGAAATGTTTGTCTATAGTTCCTTGACAATATCCCCAAACTATTCGATACCTTAATGTCTTCATCTATAATTAGAATATTGATGCTAAAGTACAAAGTAATATATCTGTATTTATTTAACTGGCTCTAGAGTTATAATAGAAAATAAGATGCATTTAAAAATTCACACTGAGTTGCACAGACATTTATATGACAATTAATAAGTGTAAAGTGTCTTAAATATTTCCAGGCCCCTAGAAAGCATTACATTTGGTCATTATTATTTGTATTATTACAGCAACAGTAAATTCCTACAAAATCTTTTGCAACATGCCACACAGTTTTGAACCCCTCCCACCCCCACTAAATGGTTGCTGGCTCAATTTTAGTCAGACTTTGTCTTTCCAAACTCTCTCAGTGCACAGAATTAGCTTCATGCAAGAAAATCCACTGATTTTAAACTTACCACTTCCATGAAAAATTCTACTTCTATTTTTGACAATTTTAATATGAAATCAATAATTTTCACATGTAATCTTTCTAGAAAATTAAAGTTAATCATGAATATACTGAAATAATGCTTCCAATTACAGACATGTTTCCTCTAGAATTTGTGTCAAGCACTGCTATCAGTAGATAGTTTAAACCACACATGAGTACATGCCCTTTATTTATACGTGTTAACAAGGAATGATATTATGACCATTTAATTTAGTCTAAGTATTAATTAGAAGATATTACCCTGATTTCATTTGCTCAATCTGAATACAAACCAGGAAGTTATTTTGATGAATATGAACAGAATTTGAAAGGAATTTCACAATTTGTATTTTTAGAGGCTATTTTAGTTTATTCACAAATTATATAGCCTGATCTATGTCTTTTTATTCTCCAAAAAGTCCTTAAGATCTGTAGGTGTATGATTTACCTCAAATTGAATCCACATTTTTATTCCCATATTAGTTTTCCATAGGAGAACACTTACTTGCATAAGGATTCAAGCTTCAAAACTAAGTCTCGTAGCTGACTCTTAACCTTCTCTTCAAGACCCCATCAATTACCAAGGCTGACTATTCGTTATTCAAAATAATTTTGGAGGCCACCTCCCATTCTATTACCATGACTGACACTTGCATTCTGGCTGGCTTGAGTACGTTCCTACTGTTTGCATGACTGGTGACAATATTTTCAACTAAATTGTCCTTTCGCAGTTGTCTGGATGGGTCAATAACCCCACCAATACATTTATGAATGATTTATAATCTATGTAGGGATTTTATGACAATATCACTTTTTTGTAGTTGTTTAAAACTCAAACCCCTCATCACAGTTAAAATTCTGGCATTGACAATACTGAACTCTGACCATACTTCAAGTGACTTTTACTCATCAATTCTTCCCCACAATTTCTTCACATGTAAACACGGGGATAATAGCAGTAACCACTTCATATGAGAATTAAGGAGGGCACTAAGTACAAAACACTTACCCAGTCCTTAGCAGATAATTACAGCTAAGCACATTGAAGATGCCTTAATTATAATACGTTAGCCCCAAATAAATGCAGACCAGAAAGTGTTTATGTTCATTGATTCATGTATTCTCTCCATCTAGAATTATTGGCCATTTTATATTTGCCACTAAGTGAAGAATATTTGATCTGATATCTGAAGGGTGAAAAGATTTGAACGGGTATGCGTACAGGGAATGGGGAGGGAAAAGAGACACATAGAGAGAATTCCCTGCACATGAACTGCATGTGCCAAGTATGGTGGTGAGAAGGAAATTGGCACTCTAAGGAATTGAAAGAAGGATTTTGTGGAGAAGATAAGAGAATGACAATTATGCTGATCTGAAGTTAGAGAAGCAGGCAGAGAACAGATCCTTCATATTCTTATAGGACCTGGTAAAAATTTGAGTTTTATTCAATAAAAGTTGACAAAAGTGATATGACCATATTTAGGCATTGAAACAATGACTAGGTTTTCAACCTGAAAGTGCTCTGGCTGTGTGCACATGAAATTCTAGATTATTACCCGATTCTAGAGCGGTGGAGTGAAGAGATATTAAACACAGCAGACTACTGCACTGACGGATCAAAGTTAATGAAAAAACCTGGTGCTATTACAAATCAGAATATCATCCTACATTTGTTCTCTTCTCTTCACGGGATTGATGAAAATACTAAAATACCATTCTCTTTAGTTCTTCAGTTCTTTATAAGTCATTACAGTTAACAAGAATGTAGTTAACAAGAAATGGACACTTTTAAAGAGATCTAGGGCATATAATTAGTAACATGTATGTAGATGGATTGGGCATAGAGTAGGGGGGAGATACAAAGTTTCTGAAAATTTATATTTCCAATTTGTATAGATAATTATGTAGTAATGTCCTTGAGTTATATGGAAACTGGCATGTGCTCCAGGGACATCATAAGCTTAGCTTTGCATATGTAATCAATGAATTGCCCTTGAGACTCTGAAAAGGAAGATGAGTAGGCGATTGGATTCCTACCAGGAGCTATCAGAAAAAGAGGCTAAAGAAATAAATTTGGGAGGCATCCTGCATTGGCGATGCTTGAACTTGCAGTAATGAATGAGATGGTCTAGGCAGTACAAATTACAAGGAGATTTGGACTACCGTGAAGCCTTGAGGCTCCGCAGTGGGGAAGGTGGAGGTGGAGACGCATTAAAGAAGCAGCACCTGACAGGGAGGAACACAACCCAGAAGGGGCTCACCCAGCAACAAGTGAAGGGTCTCAAACAGGGACAAGCGGACCCAACATCCTGGCTGGGGATACGGACAAAACTGTGTCTTTGGAACTTAGAGACCTAGAACTTCGAAGATAAGTTTCAAGGAACAGCAAAATAATTCTCTAATTGGACGACGGGAAGGGAAAAGCAGGAAGTTGCTGTCTTTATACACCTCTTTCAAGACGTTCAGATCTTAATGAAGGGTAGAAATAATTCAGTAGTTGGAAGGGGATAATGGGAGAAGAAAGAGAAATGAGCATTTTTTTGTCACTGCTGTCGCTTTCTGGTTTGTGTGTGGATAAAACTGACACGGTTAACAGACCTAAAGGGTGGCGGAAGTTAACCGGTTTAGAACAAAAATTTGGAAATAAAGGGAAAAAAGGGGATTGGTTATTGACTGAGATTCATAGAGGAAAGGGAGGAAATGAAAGTTCATGTAGAGGGACTGGTCCTGCTCGAGGGCTGGCCCAGCATGTAAGAGCAGGAACAGGAAGGGGTAAACTTGCTCCTTCGTGGGACTTCCTCCAGCAGCCACCAGGTCCCGAGAGTTCTGAAGTAAGCCAAGAGGCTTGGAGAATTTTGGGCTGGATTTGGGCTTTTTTTTCCCTTTTGGCTAGAATTCACTAAGGGTTAAGGTTTTCCAAGAAACTTATGACCGTATAAGAGAGATATTTTGCATCTAACAGTTTCTCTTGTAAGATTATATCCATAAAGTAACAAATTAATGTTTTATTTTTCTTTCTTATTTTTATCTGTTCCATCTTCCAATATTTATAAATATCCAAAAGTAGCATCAATTAAAGGTATTTCAGGCTATGTATCATTCCCAGCAAGTGTTATTTTTTTAAATAAAAGAATTGAGATAGTACTAGTAAAATGAGTCTTAAATGAACAGTAATTCCCAAAAGACAACAACCCAATAAAAAATATGTATGAATGTCAGAGAAGCATAAAGATATATGCTCAAAAGGTTAATCCTCATGGAAATTCAACGTTAAAGTACAAGCTACAAAAGTTTAGAAAACACTGTTGTCACACATAAGTTAAAAAATGAACAGTTTACAAGTCAATTATAGTAACTAGTGAGAAAGTAAGAAGATATTAAAATTGGTTGAAATGAGAATTCGAAAAGTTAGGTATTTACACACAATTTAATAAAAGAATGTCAGGGTAAGAATAATTTTGTAGATTAAAAAAGTGATTAGTGTCCAACAGGGCAATGAATTAAAACCTGTGGGATTATCTTTTCCACCAGACAGAAATAATATGACTCCCTATTTGCAAAAAAGTACAAATTAACATCTGACTCTAAAACGTCATAAAACAGTCCAATCAATAGACTATCAACAAAAGTCGCAAGCCCACCCCTGAACTAAATGAACACCCAGTTATCTCTTTTTGACTATTTTCAAATTTCAAATAAGTTTTCTGACACCAACTCAAAACCACAGTAAGTTACCAATTCCCATCCACCAGAGATGTGAAAATTTTAAGGTAATGACCATAACAAGTGTTGGCAAGTATGGAGGCCACAACTAACTAGGATCCAAGTAGGTCTAGCTAGGGTCTCATTAGGAAACAGAAACAAGAATTATTTGAAAAAGGAGCATTAAAAATGAGGAATTGCTCACGACACAACTACAAAAGTGTATAAAGGGCTGTGACGAGTATTCCAGGGAGGAGCCAGGTTGGAAGGCGTGCCTCCCTCAAGGGTGGCATTCAAACCTGAGGTTCTTCCCCACACCTGGGCTGTCTGCTGAATGGCAGAGGATTTTGTATCTGCACCATCACTGAGCCATAGTCACTGGGAAAGCAGGAATACCGGCCCTGCTCCTTCCCACCCTCCAGGGCTCAGTGCACCCCAGCTGGCAGGCAGGGAAGCCCGGCTGGTGCCAAGAAACAGACAGCACTCGTCTGTCGTGCAGGCCCAGGCTGGCAGGCAGGTGTACGTGGGGGACTGGAGCATCAGGAGCTCACTTACTAGTGCAAACCTGGGGTACACAGCGCCCGGAGCTGGGCGTACAAGCTCTCTACAGAACTGCACCAACGTCCTGTGGTGGGCCATCCCTCACATGCCCCTGCAGTGGAGGTCAAGAGGACACAAACAGAAGGGCAGAAGAGCAGGAGACAGCCTTCACCCGGCCAGGGCCTCGCAATCCCCTCCACAGAGAAAACTGGAAACTGTTTGGTACAAAGGGAGAAATGCTTGCAGGATCCAAATCAATTATTGCAAAACAGGCAACAAAAGGTAGAATGAGAGACGAGAGGCAATAACTTGACAGCTTGAACCATCTCTTTGGAAAAATAATTTGGCAGGTGTGTAAACAATTCCACACCAACAAATTTACTGAAGAGAATTATTAAAATGCCTACAGAAAGGTTATTACAAGGCATCTTAATTATAATAAGTTATACAAATATTGATCAACAGACGAGGGGCTAAACGGAGTACAGTAAACTCATGCAAATTGAACGTTACTCAGTAATGAAAGAAAGAACAACTGGCATATGCAACAAAGTGGATGAACATTAAAACCATTATATCAGACAAAAAATGGCAGACGTAAAAGCGTACCCATGGTACTGTTCCATTTACATGTAAAATTCCAGAACAAGCAACGATAAGCTAAAACGCGATCAGTCAGCACAGCAGTTGCCCAGGGCCGGGGTAAGCGTGAGAAAAGGCTACCCGGGGAGGCCAAAAGCATCTTCATCTTCCTGGGGTATTGTGAACAGAGGTGTACACCCTCACCGAAATGACTGAAACTCTTCAAATCACTGCATTTTGTGGTATGTAAAACAATCTCACTGAAAAGGAAACTTCCTATTTTTCCTGAGACTTTGGTTAAATCTGCAGTTTGAACATGAGGCCACTCAGAGCCTCATCACGTGACGTCAGGCGGCACAGCATACCACCAGAAGGCAATGTGGCGACTACTTCATTAAAATGTGGACACTAGTTCTTCCCTATAAACGGAGGGTGCATTTTTAGAGGTAAATGCTATACACTGAAGACAGACAAATTATCAAGAAACAGGTTATTATGGGTCCGAGGATGCCAAACTGAATGAAACCTTCCCCAAATTTCATGCAAGTATTCTTGGCAATGTCGATAAGACACCAAAATCAACCACTGGAATGTAGATGTCCCCCAAAGGGAAAATGTTTTACATAGGGTCCGATGCTTACAACCAAGACCTTGTGTAGAATCAATGATACCCGCTAGGATAACACTTTCATAGAATGTATTGCAGCATTCATTTTAATATGCACAGTCAACTTTAGAACATATTTCATTGATTCAAATTTTTAAGGGCCTTTCAAATATTTCTTCTTTCGGGAGAATGATCTCGCTTTAAAAGCACTGCAATTGCAACGATAATGGGCTATCTTAGGAAGGCAAGGACAGTAATCACCCTGACAGGTAAGTGAGCCTTATAAAGCTTTCTTAGCCTTCAGTTCGTCATTTCCAATTAATGTCACTGTGTGCAGAAAGCAATCCTTTGCAAAGTAACCAGCTCTCTGTGGTTAAACGGAACTTTCATTGACTGCCGCTGACCTGGGCATGATTTGATCGAAACCCTGAAGTAATCCAGATAAGTGAATGAAGAGAAAGTGCCCTGTGACACTGCAGCCTTTTCAGTTAGCCGATGTCAGGCTTTCCAATCTGCACTTCACCCAGTGCAGACAAAGGTCCCAGCTGCTGTTTTCTGAAGGATGGTACCATCAGCACCAAGCTGTCCGGTTAGCGATTCACCACCTCCAGCAGGCCAATACGACCAAGTGTCTAGTCTAGAAATCTGAAGGCACTGAAAACTTTTGTTGACTAATATCCAAAACATTCAAAAGGAGTTTGCAGTCGCTCTCTGAAGAGTGGGAACCTGGCAAGCCTACAGTACAGGATCCTCTTAGGTCTGACTGAGTCATTATAGCTGACTCCAGTTCCTGACTAATGTGAAAGCCATAAATTACAAGACACGACTTCATTACATCAACACTGATGGAGGCAGCGGAGACAAATGGCTATGGCTTTGATTCCATAAGTGGCTTTTGATATTAAATATTAGTAATTATTTTTGACTAATTATTAGAGACTTAAAAGCAGAACACAATGCGGAAAACACCACATAGCAATGACAACAAAGTGGAAACACTGAAAATCTTAATTACTTCTTTGATTGCTCAGTGGGGAAATAAAAAGTAAAGAGAACATACTGTTGCTATATATTGTTATTCAACTTCAAAGCTTAGATAGTGAACAAGATATTTTGAAAATAGTTCCTTCACATCTGTGTTGTTGTGTGCATGAAAAAATCTTCATTCTAATGTACTTAATTTTCCCATGGTGGAACTGGCTTTTGTTTCTATAAGACGCAAGAAGAAAAAGCAGGAAAGTATTCTGTTTTGAACTGCAAACACAAATGCGTTGTGAGACACGAGCTCGGGATGTGTCCGCAGATGCTGCTGTCCCTCCTGAGTGCACAGCAGTGAGCCCGGGACACTGAGATCACAGAGTCATCTGCCGCGTGGGACGGGCTCTCGCCTGCCCATGACAGGTGAAGCAGCTGAGCATCAGGAAAGGGAGACCCTTCCCACTTGTGACCCGGGGTAAATGTGGGAAGGCGGAGGAACAGCGATGGCAGATAATAATGCATGCAACCAGGGCCCCTATTTCCCACTATTTCAGGCTTCAACCCAAGCTCAGGGGACCGGGGAACATCAGAGCGCAGCCAGGACGATTTGGACACCCCTGCCCAGTGCTGGGCCGGGGCCACCACACACACCACCCTGTAACTTAGGGACACTGACTTGTCCAGGTAACACTGGTCAGACGGCTGCTCGGTCCGAAGGACCCTCACCTGGGCCCTTCCTTGTGACTGGCCTTTTCTGACTCTGCTATCAGTGCTCGAATCCAGCAGTCTGTCACCGACCTTTCAGCTGGGGGCCCTGCTCCTCCTCAGATGAACAAGCTGATCCCCTGAGATGTCTTCATGTTGCTCCTGTGTGCAGGGTGCTCAGCGAGGGCCAGCATCTGCTCCAACTCTGTGGAAGGCTGGTCTTTCCCAGTAGGGCCCATCAATTCTGCCCTGCTACAGCCAGGGGACAGCAATAGCCATTGATTTTCACCAGGGAAACATCCACGCCCAAGTCAGAAAGCCATCCTCCTCACATACATCACCTTCTACTTTACTCCAAGTTGCTTTTGTTTGATCATTTCTTCTTCTTTTTGATGCACACCAGTCGTATCTCTTTGAGCAGCAGAACCATAACTTATTTTTTATCGATTTCAGTTTGCCTTATTATGTTCACAAAGCTTGTCGTGAATTTATTTCTTGATTATTGATTGTGTTTCTTGTTTGCAAAGCACAGGATGACCTCAGCTGGTCTGAACTGACTCCTATTTTATTTCATGGTATTGCTCCTTGGTCAACATAGGAAACTAAGTAAAGATAAGGAGATGGCACTTGTTAAAATGTGTGAGTTTCTTCAGGGGTAGGTATACTGGCCGGTCAGTATTGGCTAGTTACAACGCTGGAGTTAATTTTTTGTACTTAGTTTTGGTGCGGACTCGGTGGTTTTGACGGTTAAGGCTAGACAGGTAGCCGGAATGCATCTAGAGAGCAGCTACCAGGAAGGGACTCAGCACAAGCTGCCCCGGGCCTTGTGGTGCAGGGGCACTGCAGGCACACCTGGGGGGGTGCAGACGTGCCCCCAGCTGTGGAAACCTGGCGCTGAGATCCCCGCAGCCCCCCCAGTGCGGCAGCTGTGCCACGAGATAAACTGCTTGGATGCCCTTTCAGCAAGTGAACACAAGGGGATTGATGCAAAGTTGATTTTGTTAATGTTCATTTTTAAAATGGAAGTTATTAATGTTTCTTCACTTTATTTTTTCCTTACGTGTTTTGGAACTTTGGTTTGAAGGCTTATTGTGACTGGGAAGGATTTCTCCTTCTCCTTCTCCTTCTCCTCTCCCTTTCCTTCCCTAATTGCTTCTTGCGTCTGCACGCTTATGCCTTCAAGGCTCTCAGACAGAACTGCGGTTCAAGGTAGGACCTGCAGCCTCCGTCCAATGATGCAGTTCCTGAGACGGCCACGCTGACAGGCTTGTCCAGCCTTGCACATGTCTCCCTCCTGCCTAAGTACACGGCTTTACATGAGCCGGGCCTCCAAGCAGCAGCTGATAAGGAGGCTGCTGAATGCCACCCCCATTCCTGCTGAGGAGATACCACACGCTCCCCTCTTTTCCAGCAGTGATCCTATTTATTACATAAATGCCTTATGAGGGACGATTTTTAATCCTCATTATCTCAAAGAGTTGAACTCCTGGCCACCTCTGCCCAATTTCAGACCAAAATCCCCAACAGCCCATGGTTTCAAGCAGACTTATTTCTCAACCATGAGATGTTTGTCTTGTGTTGAGCAAAAGCATGCATTTTCAATTTTATATTTTCTATGATATCAGTTGCTGAGAACAGATTTAAGAAATAAATTTTTATTTCAGATCAATAACAACCAGTTAATAAAAATCTGGTCTAACATTAACATTTACATATTTATTGAATCATACTCTGTCAATCAAAGGAACTAACTCTATTATAGGCATGAGGAAAGAAAATAGACTCATATTATATTCTAAGATATTTTAAATTGTTTTATTATGTGAGTTACTTTGATAAGGAGATTTTGACATTTGCTAAAAATAAAGAGAACAAATCAACTTAATATTATTTGCCTTCAGCAAACACAAATATACTTTCATTTTACTAAAATGTTCTCTTTACAACAATATAAAGTCATAAAAATCACAGTTGATGTGATCGAAGTACTTAACAATATATTACAACATTAATATTTGAAGTGACGAATAGCTCACTTACTATAAACATTACACATTGTGGGGGTGCAAGGATGGTTCGGTGGTGGAATTCTCATCTGCCATGCTTGAGACCCCGGTTTGATTCCAGGTCCATGCACTCTCCCAAACACAAACAAGAAAGCAATACAAACAAACGAAGCAAACAAACAGAATTCAAGAAAAGGTGCTGCAATGATGGGATACGCACATGGAAGAATAATGAAATGTGACCCCACTATACAATACACACACACAAAAATCACTTGTTGCTAAGTTAAAGTATGGAGGATAAGAGTAAGCCAGAGGCTTTCATTTCACAGAGCTGAACATTTAATCTGAAGATGTTTACTCTCCTCATACTCCGTTATAGAATTGAAGAAGGAAACACTAGAGTTAAAGAAGACGAGGCCTAAAGGAGAGTACATTTACCACAGCAATGGAAAAGGCAGAGCAGAACAGAGGCAGCTTTACCCATGGCCAGCAGTCCTTTCCTCTCCTGTGGCAGCACCTTTTTCTCCTTTGTGGTCTTCCCTCCCTCAGTGTGTTTCTACTGCAGCCACAGAACCGAAACCACACTCCTTCCAGAGGCCATCTGGCCTAACCTGGCAGGGCTCCCAGTCTGGTCGCGGGCACGGCCCCATTGGTTCCTCCTTTGATGTTGTACGTACAGCCCCTTTAGTCATTTCTTTTTGGCTTATTTTTGGTAGGGCTGGTTCATTTTGCTCACGAATAAAAGGAAAAATTATATAACCTTATTATAGAGAATGTAGCTGCTAAATTAGTTCAACAAATTAACAGAGAATCTGAAGGAAGATGGAAAAAGTTCAATTTCACAAGTCTGAGAAATTTTTAAAAATGTGATACAATTAAATGAAATCACTATTTTACAGCAGATTTTTTTCAGGGGGAGAGGGAGAAGTATGCAGAGCAAAGATCAAGTATCCGATGTTTACATGTGATTTAATTCATTAATGTAGAGATACTCAGTTACCCGTTGGCGTGCCACAGGCACAGAGAGGCGGTGATGGTGGAAGGCGCAGACGAGCGTCACTGTGAGAAGGAAACAAGGCATCAAGGCTGCGGGAAGGCAGAGCAGAGGCTGTCCGCCTTTGCAGAGGGCGGGACCCAGGAAAAGAAGTTAAGCACTTCCCAGATTACACCTCTACTGGGTTTTGGCTTCTTCATGACTGAAATCATGCCACTGATTTAGGCAGCTTCTAGGATCATGCAAAGTATCTCACATCAGCCTTGGAGATACTATTCACTCAGTCAATGCTTGCTATGTGGCTTCTGAAACTTTAGCGTGTGTAAACACGCATGTGTGTTTAACACCTCAAATATCCAAGTTCTCACAAAAAGGAAATGGTGTTTGCTATAAAGGTATCTGTGTTCGTCACCTCAATCTCGTTATTTACCACAGGAAAAAGACTAAGAAGATAAAAGCTCAACTTAAATGACATTTGACAATTCCTTGTTCTCTATCCAATTTTAAAAACTATGTTGCACATCTAATTAAGTTCTGGAAAACACACTAAAGGACTCAACTGCCATTATCCCTTAAGATGCTAATGAGGCAACGAGCACTGATTATTTTATTATTTGGGGCTGATTTGGATTCATCCTCTTTAGTTTCCTGTGAAAAACTGCTACATGCAAACAAGAATTCTTCAATTATCACTAATGGCTTCATTTCTTAATTGTTCATGCTTAGTAGATATGCTCAGCAGGGTTGCTCATTATTGCCACTCTCATTTAATTTCATTCAGAGCCACTCACAGGTTAGATTAGTCATAATGTCATGGTATCATGACATCATCCTCATAAGCAACATCACTACTAATTTAAGAGAAGGAAATCAGTAATGCCAAGCATTAATATTTGACATTTTAAGACTAAAAACAATCTTATCTTGTGCTAGAGTAATTTAGCATTGAACATTTTAAGGGTGTATATTATAAAATAAGATTTCAGTGTAACATATCCGGAAAAAGCAAAATTAAGTTTACTTTCATTCTTTAGAATTATAAGTCAAGAAGCTATATTGACCTAATAACATATATTGTTGTCTTTTATTATTATTGTTAATATTACTGAGTACTTACTATTGGCTAAACAGTTTTCTCAGATCTTCAAATATATCATTTAACTCATACCAGTCTGACAAAGGAAGAATTATTCCTCATTTGCAGATAGGACAGTGAAAGTGAAACTAAGCAGACAGAAACAAACCCTTGAAACCTTAAATAATTATGCGATCAATAAATACCTGCCAAGTGGGTGCTGACTCCCACATCCATGGCAGGCAAAGTGAACCTCAGAGTACTTCTCAACACAACAGCATAGAGTTACCAAAACATGAACTGGAATGCTGACAGAATCTTCCTCGCCAACCTCTGCTCCAATGTTACTAAAGGGTTTGTAGGAATTTACGGTTAATGGGAGGATGCTGCTGTCATTAAAACTGCCTCACGTCTCCACCAGATTTACCAGACGAAGCCTGTCCTCTATAAAATTACACAATTCTGGGTTTTCTTCCGATAATCGCTTCTCAAATTTGCCAGCTACTTTATCTTCAAAAATGTCAGAATTTGTTTTATTCAAAAGAAATCGCACATAGTATAAGAAAATGCATATTAAGGGAAATGCCCACAATCCTCTTTTTGAAATAATTTATTACAAGGGATAACATTCCCAAAGAATATGAGTATGGGAACTAAAAGATTCCAAGATTATCAAAACCCTCTGAATTCTGAATTTTAGAAAGTTGTTTACTAAAATTAGGAACAAGGGGTATAATTTTTGATGTTTATACAAATTTCTCTAGTACTTATAGGTAAATTATTCATGTGCAAAAAAATCACATGTGACAATAAACTTATAAATTAGGGACAAAATTCAAATCCAAATAGTCATATTTTATCAAAGAAGAAAAAGAGAAACCACCGAATACTAAAGAAATTACCTTAGACATGGAAGAGACATCTCTAATAAAAGGTTACCCCATTCTTTCTCAGTTTGCAATACTAAATGTCTTCTCTTAATGGAAAGATGGAGATAAGTCTGAAATCACAGTCTGATGGTAACTTTACCATCTAATTAAAAACAGGGCTTTCGTACGGAACCTAACTTAGCAACATGGTGGTAGTTCTGTTTTTAAGTCTTAAGACTTAATCCATGCTCTGTGATTAAACTGCAGCTCTTACATCTACACGACCCACAGCAAACTTTTCAATAAAGCTAAAATATGGCATCTGAGAGCTGTATCTGGTGAGAAATTCAATTTAACTTCAGCCAACATATTTTACCTAGAAAAATCACTGGAATGTAATGTATCTGCATGGAGAGCAATGCTAAATGTTTTTTAAATATGGGGACCTTTTTTTTTTTTTTTTTGGCATGGGCAGAAACCAAGAAACGAACCCGAATCTCCAGCATGACAGGCAAGAACTCTGCCATACAGCCATCATTGCCCGCCTGGGGACATTTTAATATATTCAAGAATGATGTAGCTTGCTGGTTAAAAAAGAAAGTTAGGGGCACTTGGATTTAAATGTACTTTAACTCCAAATAGAATCTCTAACTCTCTAGAATCTTCAAATATCAAGTAAATGTTTTGGGAACAAATACATCAGTCCCTAAATATATTGAGTAGTACATTATTTCTTGTATTAATGTATAACCATTGATAAAACATTCTATTTCCTAATTTAATTTAAAACTTTATATGAACCTATGCAGTGTAGTTTAATAAATAAGAAAAGAAAAGCAAACTAGAATGCTGAGTGGTAAGTAAAAGATTAACAGTTAGCTTTAACACCTATGGCAGCTCCAAGTAGAACCAAAATACAGCAAAAAATATAATCCTCTATAGAGGCAATACCTCATAGAACTGCCATTTTAGGGTTGCTGGTTTTTTTATTTTTAATTCTTTATGTCTTCCATTAGTTCTATCTGGTTATCGTGATACCTCCGTGTGACCTCACACTCAGACTGAAGGACAATATTTGAAAGTGGGACAAGCTTAGGTGTCAGGATAAGCACAGGAAATAATGGGATATATGAAGAAAAAATTACATCCTACTATAAAAGAAACCTCACCTGCCAGCTCAGCCCAAGTCTTTAAGAGTCCACGTCTTTAATGACCCACGTTTCCTGAGATAGAAGGAACTTAAGTTCCAGTGCAGCACTCCGAGATGATATGCTATACACAAATCTAACTGCAAGGCCACCTTGGATCACATCTCACACGTGACATTAGGCTTCTCTCCAACCCTGAAATCTAGGCTGTAATTTCCAGGTCTCCATCTTGTTTCCCTGCCGGAATACTTCCAAGGATCCTGGCTCTAGAACCAGACCTGTCTCAGCTTGGCTAAATCTTCATTATCATTGTGAAAGGGAGGAGATCCTGTCTTTACACTAGAACAGTGGCCCTCTGAAATCTACGGACTCACGTGCCTAATGCCAGGTGTTCTGCACGTCCTGCTTGCTCGTGACTCCTGCCACCCATGGGATTTTGGGCAGGTGTAGCAGGCTGAGGTGGGCACCGCCGAGCATGATCTTAATCTCAGCCCATGCTGCTGTGTGTGCAACCGCACTGTAAACAGGATCTCTCGAAGATGTCATTTTTGTCAAGGTGTGGCCTAACTGAAAGAGGCTGGTCTTTAATCCAGACTAGCGAAGTCCTAATCAGCAGAGGAATTCAGACATCATGGGAGAAAGTTGTAGGGAGAAGCTGGAGGCGGAAGAGAAAGGCGAGGGCCTGCCGTGAGCTCCAAGGCGGAGACGCACACCGAGGCACCTGCAGATCAAAAGCCAGCCCTGGAGTGTTACAGTCCTTGAGCAGAAAGCACTGCCTTGCCGATGCCTCAACTTCGGATTTCTCCAGCCTCGAAACCCTAGAGCCAATACACTCTTGATGTTTTAAGCCAACTCCTCGTATGGCATTTGTCCCAGCCGCCTGGCATGCTAAGATTGTCCCAAGCCATTCCCACCTTTACAACCCATACTTGTCCCTTCATGCCAGGACCTGAACTAAATTCCTCACCATAGTTTAAACAAAATCAATAAAGCCGAAGATTATATTTGCGCTTCTGTTGAAAATAGCTCCCAATAAAATAAGCCCTACATTAATCTTCATATTTTAAAATGTTATTAAAGACCATTTAATATATCTTGCCAAAAAGGAAAACTTAAACCAGAACCTCCTTATCGGTACTGTCCTCCACCCACAGATGGTGGCATTCTCAATTAGAAACATAAGATACCTCAAATGCTTGGGTACCCTTTAGAAGTCCTCTGTGACATGTCAAAATGCATTTCCTTCGGTATCCGGGCTAAGTAGCCTCACAGTTGCCCTTATATGTTCCTTACTCTTTTAAATTTGAAAAACACCCAAAGATTGGGAGTCTCTTTTCCTTCATTTGCACCACCTGTCTTCCTTGACCTCGTTTATTTATTTGCATGCCTCTGGCAGTCTTGTCCCAAGCGAGAGTTCCAAACAAAACTACCTCTCAGTCCTACTGCAAGCCAGGCACAGGTGAACAAACAAGCAAAAACAGAACGAAAACTTTAAAATCTCCTTGCTGATGTAGTCATGCGGGCCCATTTTAGATTGTTATTTAGTGGGCTTTCAGAAGAAAGACTTCTCATAAAGCAACTAATAGCTTCAAAATAGGTTGGTCTTTAAAATATAAAGCCTTTTATATGGTAGTAAGCGTTGCATTTTTATTGTACTTACTTTTTATCCTTCTTTGCTATCCATTAAAATGACTATAGTAACTAAGCAAAATTAAAGCATTACATATTTATTCTATAGTCAAATGAAAATCAATACTATTCTACATTTTTACAGTTTTACATTTCTTAAAAATTTCATGGATCTGGGTGATAGATTCATCCTGTATCCTGTTATGCCAAGAACCGAAGAGCATTGCAGGATATACATACCACTTGAGTAATTTCTAATTTTAGTCTCAGTGATTACAGAGAGTGTTGTTCTCCCGGGGTGAGATTTTGGATGTTGATCCCTATTTTATTCTCAATGTCTGAAACAGTTTGGCAGTTATAAAGTAGTAATGTAGGCAGAAGACTTAAGCTTATAAATTATGCATTTCTGAAAAAGGAGAATATAGGGGTAGAGATTTAAGACTTTTACCACTTAACTCTCTCATCACTGAGGGAACTCTTTGTCATCTTTAGAAGTAGGGGAGACAGTATGGACATCTAAATTATTCAGATCAATGACTTTCTGTAAGACTACTGCTTTCCTTAAGGACTTTGAAATCCCAGCACGTCTTCAGAGCCGTTGCCTGATGAGTCCACCGTTCCCAGAGCTCAGGCTCCAGGAGCATCTTCTCAGGCATGAGCGCGGCAGGCCCGTTAGCTGAGCTTTGTTGGTGCCATCGGGAGAGAAGCGAGGATGCTGCCATAGATTAATGCCACTTACAAGAACGAACTAACTGTATATGAGAAAGTGGTTTTGACCTTTGAGGAAAATCTGGTTTGTACTATCTATTTAATTTGAGATAATTTAGTTAAATTAAGTGTTTTGCAGAACCTGTCTCCAGAACTAATTTAATCAAGCAAATTCTTAGCTTTTAAGAAGGTCAATGACTTTACAGTTCCTTATTTTTACTCTTTTTTTCCTTTAAATTGCTGTTAAAATGACAAGACCAGGCAGAAAGAGCATAAAGTAAAGCAATGAGAAAATGCAATTTTACAAGTGATCAACATGCAGAGCTTTCAGAAGAAAGACCAGTTATCTAGAGGCTTCCTCGAGACGGGCCCCCACAGGAACATGCCGCACGTCCCCAGAAACAAAGGGCCACACAAGTGCTGGTGCTTTCCGACAAAACCATGGAATACAACTCCTTCCACTGACGTCTCCTCAGCTCTGCCAAATATTAACATTTCAGGTTTGTGACAGCACATTTCCACAGATTACTTTCTAAATAATTAGGACCCTTTCATTTGAACCTACAGGAGATGTGATTAAAACTGTCTTTATCAAAAGAAAAAAGATAGAAACAGATCTATGGGGCGGTGCAACGGTGGCTCAGTGGCAGAGTTCTCGGCTGCCATGCCGGAGACCCGGGTTCAGTTCCCTGGGGCTGCCCACATAAATAAACATAGACCGTGCACCAGGATGGGTCTGGGCCCAGATGGTATGTCGGGAACCGGGCCCCATTTGCTTCGTTTCTCAACACTGCATCCCCATGTGTGATGTTCTCAGACTCATGATCGTCATACTATGCAAATATATTACACAGATGCAGCTGCAGAGAGACTCTCTTGCTCCTTTAAATCTCCCACAGGCCTCAGAACTGAGTCTAAATAGCCTAGTTTTGGTTCTCACCCCTAAACGGTGAACAGGGGGATAGGAGGCCCTAACTGCCAGATCTGAGTTGCCTAATCACTCACCAAATTAGAGCCAGTCCATCCGTCAGGGCGTTGTGGGTGAGAGGGAGGCAGTGGGTTTTCAAAAACCAAGTCAAGATGCTTAAACCACAAGAACAGATGCTGCTGGAGTAAGAACACTCATCTAATACATGCACACTCTCTATACAAAGTGTTAAAGAATAACAAAGTCATGTGCTAAGATCCACAATTAATAAATTGCTAAGAGCTGTTTTTAGTATTTCAATCAAAGACTGCCATTAGTCACATTTATTTCTGCTTAGCTTTTGATGCTTATGTGATGGGATATGTTCAGTAATTATAAGAATCATTTAAACATTATTTCAATAAGGCTAACTCTTACTTTATGAGATGCAAATTATATAAATTCTAATAATTAGGGCCTAGTTAATGCAAAAGGACCTTCAATTTGTTTATAGGATTAGCACTTAGTAGATTCCTATAAATATAATTACATTATTTAACTCCATTTTCTCCACAAAATTTTCAATTTATTATGTTAAGGCATAGAAATTAATGCATAAATTCCTACATCCATTATTGAAAAATTGTGCTTAAAATTTATGCAGTTTAGAGAATCAAAATTAAGAGGAACTTTTATGTATTCATTATTTTCATAGTAATTTAAACATTTTAGAATGAACTGTTCTATGCATATTCTAAATGTATTTCAGAAACATTTTAAACCATGCAAATGGCATATATGGAACACAAAATTGCATAAACAATTAAGATACCTTGAACTCAAATCACAGACTATGAGTTTTCCTGCTCCTCTTCTTCCCTTAGCTCTTCATTAATCATCCCTTGGTATTGTGTAGCACTCAAGTAAAATGTCAGTCTTCAAATATTATCTTTGCTCCAGGGTTAATTAAGTTTTCCAAGTTTGCAGAGCTAATAAGGAGTAGAGACTCAAACCCAGTAACCTCTGATTCCACAGCCCACAAAATTCCCTTAATGTCACACTGCCTCCCATCTTGTGTTATAAGTCAATTTGATTTTTAAACTTGCTGTCTCCTATTGTGCCTTAAGGTTTATTTTCATTTCTAAATAGTCTGGCCTTATCTGGAATGACAATCAACCTCACTGCAATAGGGACATGATTAGCTAATCTTTTCTACGATGGCGAAAAGCAGAAAGTGATTATTTGGGGGTATGGTTCAGTGGAAAGCAGAAGCCTAGGAGGTGAATATATGAGTTCTGACTCCAGGTGTCGCTTCCTATGAAGGGTGAACAGTCTAGCTATTTAATGTGATTTTAGGAGAGTTCCTTATTTCTATGATTAAATGACTGTAAAGTTAGGGATAGTGACCCCTATTCTTCTGATCATATAAAAATAGTATTACCCTTTAACTAGAATGTATGTGAAAACCACAAAATTTACATGGGCATAACACTGATTAATTGGTATTTAGTCATCTATATTTATGATGATAATAGTGTCTTAAAATAAATTTGATAAAGTGTGTTGTTGGAAAAGATTCTCCAATACATTATTCTCCTATACCACTGTTGTAATATTCTTGAAAAGTAAATTCATTCTTAAAATGACAAATCACTTTTCTTTATCAATAGAATAAAAAATACTGACAGAATTAAATGTTATAATCTGTCAACATTTATATTCAAAGATGCAATTATTAACATGCCATTCAAAGAGCATGTAGAACATGAGAAAGGTAAAACTTAAGGGCTAAAGGGAACATGAAAATGATCTGTGCAAACATTTTGAGAATGGACGGTGGCGATGATAACACAACATTGTGAATACAATTAATGTAACCAAACTGTACAGTTGAAAGTACTTAAAAAGAGATATTTTGAGTTATATATATGTAATCACAACTAAAAGAAAATAAAATTGTCTGCAAAAATCCTCATGTTAGAGAACAGAAATTAGAAGTCAAACAGCCTAATTAAATGCTTTTATAAAGATGCAATGAGAGGCAAGGATTCAGCCCTTTTTGTTTTGTTTTGTTTTGTTTTGGTGACAGCAGTCTCCTCATGAGATCTGATTGGAAGCTGCATTGAATGGCCATGGATAAGGCAGGTCTCTGTCATAAATGTTGGCCCAAATGATGGTTCACAAGTAGCATGTTTGCGTGGAGAAGTATCAGAATTTGGAATAAAAAATTTATTTGTATATGATCTTCATTCTTACTCTGAAGAACTGGGTGATCATGAGCAAGGGATGTGACCTCACTGGTATCAGTTTTCCTCTTCTAGAAAGGGGAACAAAAACACTGAACCTCTAAATTTGGTGTAAGAATGGGCTGAATTAATATGCTTGGTATGTGATAGGTGCTCAAAAAAAAACAAAACTTTTTATTAATTTTGAACTCATGGAAACCATGCTCTAACAAAATAGTCAGGTTATTTCAGTAAAAGAACCATTAATAGATTTACAAAGGTCCATGACATCTTGGCAAAGAAAAGACTGAAATCTAAGCTCAACTGCATTTGTCAATATTTATGTGCACTGGAAAATTCAAAACCCAAATTACCTCCAATTTTCCTCATTCGCTAGAATTAGCAACAATTTTACTACCCTAAGCCTTTGAAAGGTTTTTTGTGAGGGTAAAATAAAACATGTGTGTGAAAATTCTTTATAAGGAAGCAAAATTACTGACAAAAAAAGAGGGGAATAAATATAAATTATAAATTAAATATAAGTCTATCTATACATGAATATGTTATATTTTTAAAAAATACTCCCTAGATGAGTTTGATGAGTAGCCAGGTTAATTCAATTCCCTATTTCTTTGTTTTGCATGGCCAGGCACGCAGACCCGGCATGGTAGGCGAGAACTCTGCCACTGAGCGACTGTGGACTGCCCAGGAAATGCCTTCAGTAAAGTATTTACTAACACTTTACTAAAAGAGAAGAAAAGGGAACCAAAAATAAATCCGTATTTAAGACTTATTTATATTCTCCATAAAGGTAAAAAAAAATAAATTCCTCTTAAAATTAAAACAACTTGCTTCATTGTACCATTAAAAATAATCAAATGCTTCAGAATTCAAGAATTTGTGATAAAAGAGAAAATTTGACCAGTTTACTTCTCCATATGTTATACACATCACGGCTGAATCGCGGGAGGCCGGGTGTGCCATGTAAAGGGGGGTGGAGGGGAGCACATGCATGTATCGGGCTGCAGTGCCCTGGAATGCCCCTTCTCAGGGAAGAAGGCTCCCTGCTTGCCCTGAGTGCTGCTCCTCAGTGCTCTCCACTCGGGGCAGCAGATTCTAATTCTCAGGAGATGTCGGCGCCCCGGAGAGCACACACCATTGCTTCTCTACCCAATAGTCAACCCACCCCTTTCTCACCACGTCTGTTTTTACACTAAGATAAACCCAATTTTGTCCGGGGCGTAATGGTCTTAGCGGAAATGTGCCGCCTCTAAATGGAAATAGATGCATCACAGCTGGCCTGTGAGGGGCGCGTTGCTGGACTGATGTGGAAGTCGGTGGGGAGCGTGTGAACCAGTTCCAGCCCATGTGAAATGAGATGTCTCCTGGAGCACGCGGTGCTAGGTTTCCTCTCCTGGAAAACAAGGTGCACAGAAGCAAATGTCCCTTCCTTAACCTCACCTTTTGTCTTCAGAGATGTGAGATCAAGAGAAGAAACACAGTCAATGATTTCATGGAAAGACTCTGGTTCGTGAAGATGTCCTTAAGACTTAATGGTCCTGGAAGTGTGAAAACACCAGACTACTCGTGCAATGAACTTAACTGCTTATTATGTTACTTGCAAGTGACAGCATCCTCGGCATTATATAATTTTATGTGCAATATTTGCATTTTAAATGTTCAATCAAAACTTTTAAAAACATTGTTTAGGCCACACAACACGGATCTTCCCACCAGATCCCTCCTACAGGCCTCCACTGAACTGTCAGGAATGAAAACGTTTTATGTGAACGTTAGAAGAGATGTCCCTGGGGCAGGGACAGTGATTTAAGGCAACATTATGACCCCCACGTTCCACAAACACAGGCGCAGCTATTCCTGCTTTTCAGTGAGTGTCGTCCAATAAACCTTCTGAGCGCCATGCTAATGGATAAAAATTAACAGCTCAGTTCCTTCTTCTAGGAACTTATAATTTCCTTGTATTTTGTAATTATTTATACAATTATTATGCATTTCCCTTGAACATCCAATTAATCGCATCACATACTGTGAGACAGGTGTAAAAACAACATAAACTAAATAGTACTGTTGTTAAGAGAAGGGCAGATCATTAAATTAGATTTCAAAAGCAGAGAAGTTGAAGGGAGACAGAAGCAAATAGCCAGAAACAGAAAAACAAAGTGCTCATTGGAGAAGGATAAATGTCTAAATTTGACTCAGTGCCAAGGATGTGCTGAGCACCCTCGGGGGGTCTGACGCCAAGTGTCGGCTTGACTCACGATCTCAGTCAAGAAGACACGTTAAGTCTGAGAAACCACAGGCCAACCGAATCCTAAAGTATTCATTCCCGGCTGCACGTGTACAGGACGTTAAAGCGAGAGCCATAAGAAAAGTCCTCACAGGGAGAGTAGAATTTAAGTTAGATAGATGAAACATTCTTCTGAAGTTAATCTGCACGTAACATCTAAGAAATAATACAGTAATTGGAAAAGTATGCTTTGGAAAGAAAGTTTTATTAGATAGCAAAGCTTTTAAAAACAAGAACGACATTAGTTTGCTTTTGGCTGAAGATGCATTCCAACATCAGGCATGAGGTTACGCTGATATCCTGCAGTACAATTTTGCCTCTTTCAGAAGTTTCAGTATCTCTAATCAAGATGATGCCCAAAATATGATTTTTAAATCATTATATGAGATTTCCATCATAAGCCATGTTTAAATTCATAACATGAATTTAAAATATATTGTTTTTTCTTAGTTTTTTCCATTTTATGTAGGAGCTTATTTATTCTTTTTCCACATGGATATTTATTATTTGTACAGATACATAAAAATGACTCCCTGTTTTAACAAACTGAAATTATACATTAACCACAAAAAGTACTTAGCCTGGTTGGAATGAAAATGAGCATGGTCTTTTGAAAATAACAGTAAACAAAAGAAGCCCACATATATTAAAACATGCTGGTGTACATCTCAATTTTGACAAAAAAAATTATTTGTCCATTAATGCTTTTTTATCAGCTTCTATATCAGATCCTCTGGCTTTATTTACATTTAAAATGAAATTTTTATTAGCCTGTGAACTCAAAGGCACTTTGAGCTTAAGTAAGAAATAGGATTCCCAACTAAAATTTGAACATAAATAATTGTAAAGATCAGAGAATATGAACATGTTTAAAGTGCACTATCTGGTACATAAATAATTCACGATGCAATAATGTTGTAGAGAGTATCAACGGAAAGACCACATAAGGCAAAAGAAGAGCTCCATAAAATTGAACTTATTTTCCCCCCATTCAGGTTCATTTGAAAGCCTGAACTGACATTTTTGTTGTTAAAACCATAGGATAAGTAAAGAAAAAGCAAAATGAAATAGTGAAAATGTTTAAGCCAAACAAAAGTTCCTCAAGTTTAGTTCCCAATACCAGGAGAAAGTATTTAACCATTGAAAACAAGTATCAATTGGGAAGATGATATTAGAAGAGGACGAATCATGATGAGCAATTGAAAAAACTAAAGGACAGCTCTTAAATGCACCAACTCAATGAGTTCGGATTATTCTGTTAGCATTCTTTTCATCAAATAAGTTTACAAATGGATAACTGAGGTTTTATCAAACTTTAGATATGGTCAACG
The DNA here is from genome assembly GCA_004026745.1 of Myrmecophaga tridactyla. Lineage (NCBI taxonomy): Eukaryota > Metazoa > Chordata > Mammalia > Pilosa > Myrmecophagidae > Myrmecophaga > Myrmecophaga tridactyla. The sequence continues at coordinate 26,903 of PVIY010028380.1, forward strand.
TTTAAGCTAAAAATTAATTTGTATTTATTTGTTTGCTAGATTGGTTGGTTTATGAATTTCTCAAATTCGCTTAACATTATTGACTTAAATTTGAAAACACTATAAAAATGGATTCTAATTTCAACAACCAGAGTATAATTTCTCCATAATCATTTCAATATTCATCCTCACTGGGAATTCTGAAATCTTTTTTTTTTCATAATCATGGCAACTAAAAGAAAAGGCTAAGTCATGGCGAAAATATGTTAAGTAGAACTATTTCCGAGATCCATATATATATTGTTGCCCATGGAAAGATATAAGATGTAGATTAAATTTTAGACATATACTTAGCTAAGTATATATGAGACAATTCCCTGAATAGGTATTTATTCTGTTGCCTTAGATGGTCTAGCACCCACTGGTGGAAGTAAACTGCTTAATTTTTCACCACAGTAGCATCTGTGGTCTTGTTTAATGATCAATGCAGCAAGAATTTAGATATCAAATTATTAAGCAATTTCCAGATATAAAGAAAAATATTCATTATGGAATATATTTCAAAAAGGAAATGACCACCTAATTTTATATGCTTTAAAAACAAGTCAAAAAGTAGAAATGCCCTACATATTTATGCATATTTTGGATACTATTTTTACCATCCAGATAATAAGAAAACCAGGAGAGCCAGACAACTGAATAAAACTGAATTTACCCAGGAACTTCAGTAGTTTAGGAAGTATTATTTCCTCACATATTAAATATCTCAGAGAAAAGTATTTTCAACTGACATATAAGATAAGAAAGAACATTTAGAAGACGGAAGACGTGTGCTAAAGGGATATTTATATCAGTGAAGATAAGTCCATGACTTTTTAAAATTGAAAGCTGCAGTAATTTATCCAGGTTTAAGCAGGGCACTCCAGTTAGATAAAATTAAAAAAACAGAAAACAAAAACTTTCTAACAAAACTAGGGTTGGAAAGTTAAATAGTCGTTGAAACCTATTGCTTTTCACTTACCTTGGGGATTGTGGTCTGACAGTTCTCCACTCAGCTTCACGGACCATGAATGCTGAGTGTGTGTTTGTGGGAGAGTTACTGACTTAGAAACTACCTGGTGGCTGGGACATCAATATTTAGCTCACTGATTTCTTCAATGATAAATGTAAACTGAATAATCATTTAGCTAATGGTTGTCATATGAAAATTAACTTCTAATTTTATGGAAATAATCAAATTTGCAAAGGTAGAAGTAGAACATTACTTCCAGGAGCGTTAAATAATCTAGATAGCTTATTTTTAAATTTTTAGTTTTAGTTATTTCCTCTCTTACTAACAAAAGAAGATTAGAAGAAAATTATAAGATATTTATCCTAAGTATAATAGTACAATACTGTCAAGTGACAAAATCTTTAGAATAGAAGCATCTTTCAAAAAACAGATGAACTGTGTAAAAGACAGAGCATCAGTTGAATAAGTATGTGAAGCTTAGAGAATTTATGTCAGAGCACACACACTCCTTCGTCGCAGTACTTAAGTGATTACAGGACATAATGGGAACTAGTCCAAGAAGATTTTGGAGTACAAATCCAGGAATTTACATCAGCTCCTTTCTATATGCACAATAAGCTGATCTGAGTGGCGCTGCAAATAGACATATTTTGATGCAAGGAAAGCTTTTCATAGGACATGTACAGCATATTCATTAGAGAAGGAAAGGATGCCCTGAATGTAGATCATATGTGATATATTAAAAGAGAAGTGTTCAATTTATTAAAAAATACTATTCATAAAATTCAGCTTCCTTGTAAATCATGGGAAATAAATGGGTGCATCATGTAGAATTCCTAAGTAATTCTGATTGTAGTTATTTCATATTTTTATAAATAACAAAGTTAGAAGAGAAACTGTGTTGACTAAATTTTCCAATAACATAAAATTAGATGGGCAGTGACTAGCAAGCTTAAGAACTGTTACTATACTTTAAATCAATCAGAATTGCTGGGTTATATTTATCAGGCAAGATTTTTACATAATTAAAGTATCTTATTGACTTGTTGACATTCTGACATCTGTGAACCACAAAAACCTGAACTTGGCTGTGAACACTGACGTCTCTATAGTCTTGTTGTTTTGCTTTTTGTACTACCCGTCTCACATTCCAGTTCATTCTCTGAGCTCTCAAGCCTCTCCCATGCTGGTGGGAATCTCCCGGAGGCCCTAATGCAGCACTCAGGCTCCAGTCAACCTTACAGCACTGCGTGTGTGCGCATGTGCGTGTGCATGCGTGTGTCTGTGTGTTACATGTGCGTGTGTGCGCGTGCCCTTGCGTCCATGTGTGTGTGTGCATGTGTGTGAGCACGCACGCGAGAGTGGCCCCAAAAGGAAGGCACTCCCCCTCCACTAGTCCTGTGGAGCTGCCGTGCGTTTCCTGTCCTATGACCTGCTCTTGTCCAAGGACTCTGTCCTCAGCTCAGTGTGGTGCCCACAGCTCTCGGTGCACTCCTGCAAATCAGTGGAAAATGAGGGCATGCATGTGTGGTCTGGAGGGAAAGAAACTTGACCACCAAGTGGTGAAATAGTTATAGTTATGACAAGAAGTAAAAGTTGTTATTTGTATCTTCTTAACTTTAGTTGTTAGAGTTTTTGACAATGACCTAAAATCATTTCAAAATAAATTTAGGCATAACATGAAGGTATTGCATAAATTTACAGTAAAAAGGAAACCATTTATAGACCTCTTTAAATGAATTACTTCATTTTTAGGGTCTTTCAACTTACATTAAAAAGTATTAGAGACAGACTTTTTTACAAGGCTTTACAATGTGAAACATTGAAAAAAATTTTAATAATACCACACTCAAGATGACATTTTTCCTTTCAATTATTTAAAGTTAAACAAGGAAAAGTAATTATGAAAGGAAAAAAAAAGTCCTGATATTAATTTATAAAGAGTCTTGCACTTGAAACCGTAGAAAACTGAGTCTAATAGTATTTGACATATTACCAACATTAATAATTGAATTAGCTAAAGAGAAAACCCAGAATTCCATACTTCTAGATTTGTATTCTTTTCTGCCATATCATAAGCGCTACAATGGAGCCTATAAGACTTAACTGTGATATTTATGTAACTGTAAATATTACTGTGTATAATACTCGGCATAACAAATTGACACTTGATTTTACCCAATGTCTTGAAAATTACAAATTTATCAAGGAAGATGGATTTTTCATAAAACCCTTCAAGACAATTATTGTGCAACTGTATAAAGTCTCCCCTAGGAGCTAAAGTTTCAAAAAGCTCTCTGACCAAAGTACTGTATAAAATAAACAGATAAATAATTCCTCAGGATGAAAACAAGTGTTTCCAAATAAATAAAAGTTGCAAAGTAGCAAAGATTTACAAAAAGCTTTTTTTTTCCTCATGAAAAGTATAAAAGGCAATAATGAGAAAGGAAGAGTAGGGAAATTGTTTTTTGAACATTTTACATATTAAGTTATGTATAGGTTTTACATACTTCAGTCTCATAACTCTGTGAATTAGGAATATATTCCTATTTTGTCTAAGGGAAACCCTGCATAAGGTCATACAGCTTGTACTGGCAGAGCTGTTATTCAAACTCATGAATATGTGGCCCCGAAGCAATGACCGCACCGGCCATCAAAACTGCACATCAAAACTATTCACTTCAGCAACTCAAGAATGAATTTCTACTTTAATGCAATTCTAAAGCACAAGTGAGGAGACCCTGAACAGGATTAGCAAGAAATACACTGGGGAGAAAGAAAAAACTAAAATCTAGGTCTAAATAGCAAAATCGCCACTCTGTTAATGTATTCATGAACTCTCAGAACTGGAAGGGACCGTGATCATGATTATGCAGGCTGTCTGAGCAGCAGAATGCCAACCAAAATCTCACATTAATTAAAAACGTCTAGAAAGATCACCACATTAGTTATTTCCAACATGTAAATAACTGTAATGTGGAAGGACAAATGTACTTGCCCATGATCTGTAGAATATCGTCCCCAAATCTGCAAATAAGGAAGCAGATTTAGGCTCAGGTACAGAAGTAGCTTTCAGACAATGAGTGCACTGTGAGGATGGAATGACAGAGCCAAGCGGGAAATCTAGGCCAAGCCTGGCCATCAGAGATTAAACAGGCAGGGTTTCCTCAGCTGGACCAGCGACCAGGCACAGACACCTCCAAATGTCAGCATTTTAGCTTCCTCACCCAGGTGTTGATTTTCTTCGTTGCCTGTAAGGACGTGGGGTGAGAACTGTGTGTAAGGAACTTCAGATGACGTCACTCCGGAGAATGTGTTCCAAAGCACCTCCCCACGTCTTACAGGCAACCTGTGTTTTACAGCCAGGCATGGGAAACCCAACTACCCTTGTCATTATTAGGTAACACTATTGTAAGTCATTTTAAAGCAACTATATTTCTATATCCTAAAAAAACCCACTAGAATGCAAGTGGCAAACACCTCCTTCCCCTGTGCTGGAGCAAATATAAAAATGAGCACACGCGGCTATGATAACCAACCCTTCAGCTGCCGGGCCCCTGCTTTATTTCTGCTATGTCCTCTCATGACAAAGGCGTACGTCTAAGTTAGGAAACAGTCCAAAAACGTGCAGAGGGACTATCTGATTCCAAGTCATACTGCATAAAGAAAACTCGAATGGATTGCAAATCCACTAATACAAATTTCAAATCCCAGCTCTTTATTTTGCTACCTTAAGCAACTGCTCTCAGAGTCAGTCTCCCCTGTAAATTACAGAACAGATCTAATTTTAAGGTTAGTATGATGACTGATTTTCAAACATAACATCTGACACGAGACATTGTGCAAGAGGAGCAATGGCTTTATCTCGGGGTTTTTCTTGCTTCCCACAGTCCCTTCTGAAACCCTTCTGCTCCTGCTTCTGGTACCAGACCTGACATGGTGAACAGATGATTTAAATATCTTTGACAAGTTTGGTTGCCTTCAAAAGAATCGCTTTTTTATTAAAAATTCTAATCCCTACAGAACGAATGACTGAGAAAAATAATTTTGATAAATCACTTTTACTACCCTGTGAACTTTAATTGTATCTGCATAAAATAGTAAATTGTACAGTTGGAAATGCGTACACACAGCAAACGCTCATGCACTGAAGCCTGATGCCGTCTCGGGTGGCTTAAATTGAAATCTCCAGGGATTGGGCCTGGATGACTATACTTCTTAAAGGCAGGCTAAGGCCCAGGCAGGGCTGGGAGGCACTGAACCAGCCAGGGAACGGGTCCTGCCAGGACCACCACTTTTCAACTATACCCACTGCTTTGCAATCTTCAAAATATTTTTGCTGTTGTAGGTTAAGATGAGGATCATAGTTCTTAAATATCTGAACACCTTCTAAGTTTATCTGATAAATTATTTGCTGTATAAATTTTGTTCAGAATTTAGTAATGCATTAAGTAACAGAAAAGAAATAAAGATAACTTGCCCTCCTGCACACATATGGGGGCTACTGTGATATCCGCCAAACTGAGCATCATTAATCCCAGTTTCATTTCACGAATTAAAAACACAGACATCTATAACGTTTTTATTCTGTGCAATATTACCACCCTTTCATCCAAAACATAACAACCAGGATTCTTGGCTCCTATATTTCAGAGACTATGCTGTAAAACAGATTAAACTTCTTTATAGTAGAGAGAGGTCAGAATTGAGTAAAGACAAGAGATAGATGTCTCATTTAGCAACCCTACATTCTTGTTTACAAACTCTGAAATAGTGTAATGTACATGCCCTGTTGGTTTCTATGTTGACTAACTTCTTAGCAGATTCTTCTCTGTGATGCAGGGGGTTTCTATCACACAGAGTCACCAACATAGACTATATGATCAACGTGGGATGTAAACTGAGATGGCTATTTGCACATGAATAAACTATGTGATGGTTAAGTTCACGCATCAACTTGGCTAAGTATGGTATCCTGTGGCTTCATCAAGAAAGAACCACCCTGACAAAATGAGGGTATTTTGTATAAGGTTTTGCATCTATAATCAGTTGGTTGCATCTACAGTTTATTGCATCTGAGAGCAACAAAGGAGAACAATACAGGGAGTCTCCACATCCAATCATTTGGAGGCCTAGAAGGCCAGAACCAAGGATTTTAGAAGTCAGGGAATGAAGAATTTCCACCTCAACTTTAATCAACCATTTCTCCTAGAAAATCTGGACTCAGTTTCAGCAACACCTTTATCAGAACTTTGTGCTTGTGG
>PVIY010028381.1:0-33163 GCA_004026745.1 Myrmecophaga tridactyla
TGGTACTACTGATGCACTGGTCCATGACCACACCTGGGGCGGGGAGGCATGACAACAGAAAGGGCACTGCAGGTGGTCCAATGAGACTGAAAGCACCGGGCCTCCTTGTGGACCCCTGATGAGAGAAGACAGTAAGGACCACCAATGGGACCATCTGGGAAAGTGTAAGAATTTAGAAAGAAGCATCAAGAAGTCATAATTCATTCTCATCCAGAACGACTCCTTAACTTGGTAAGGTGGAGGTCCTAGAGGGCAAGGGCCTGGGTAGATGGGATTTCTTCATCCATCATGCAAGACTCAGCAAACTGTAGCCTGCAACTAAATTCATCCCTCTGCCTGCTTGTGTAAGGGAAGTTTTATGGGAACACAGCCAGGCCCATTTGTTTATGTATTGTCTACAATAGTGGAGTTGTGTACTGGCAACAGAGATTGTATGGTCCACAATGCCTAGAATATTTACCATCTGGTTTGTTGCACAACTTTTGCCAACTCCTGGCCTGTGCTTAAGAGCTTGTGCGGACTGTGCAGGCGACAGTGACGACTGCGTCACAGTGCTGTTTGTGGGATTCAACAATGCATATGGGTCCTTCTCCCAAGGTGCTTTAAAGTTATAGCCATTGTCAAAATGACGGCAGAGGACCTTAGAATCATTATCAAGTACCTTCTTTTTTTCTTTGCATTTATGAGGGTTTTGCAGAGGTGATATTAAAAATAGGTAACAACTAGAATGCTGGATGCTGGCTAAACAGAAATGCTGCAGGATCCCAGCAGCCCTTCTGAGCCAGGGATTAACTCTGCAGTGGCTTGATGGCTGTTGAAGATGACTTCTGGCCAAATCTGTATTACTTCCAGACAGGAAAGGGGAACCAGTAAATACCCCAGAAAGAGAGCATACTAATACCCAAATAGTTTCTACTGAAATTACAATCCCCATAATCCCAATAAGCTCCCTTCCCCCAGAAAGGTCCGAAAAGGGCTGCCCTGATAAAAAGATTCCTGATGCCAGGAGCCCAAGTCATTAGAGGGGCAATGAGCTATCTATCAATCAGTGCTTTACGTGCAGGGACCCAGCTCTGGGTTCATGTGCTATGCATGGAGCCCTTCAACTACTGTCTGGGTGCCCACTGTGTGCCAGGCATGCTGTGGGGAAAAGTGACCTAAGAAAGCTTCCATCTTCTATGGGGGTCACCGAAAGTTGTTCCAGGTGTTTTTTGTTTGACCTGCCCAGTGTTAAAAAAACAAAAAAATGATTTGAACAAATATTTTAAAATCAGGAGATGTTATTTAAACTCTGACATCCAATCTCTTTTGGGGGTAAAAACCTTCCCAAGCCTCAGAAGCACTGATGACACTGGCTCCACGTCCCCCTCACCTCAATCTGCTGGAAATGAGTTCCCTGCGTCACCACAGCCTTTGCCACTGTCAACTATGGCACAACGAAGCTCCCTTTGTTATGTCACCATGATGCATAGGGCAGTGAAGAGGGAGGTCTTGGGGGATGGGGAGGGAGCAGATGACATTGCCCACTGGGTCAACCTAACCAATTGCTGAATCTCCCTGTGCCTCAGTTTCTTCACCTGAGAAATGGGATAGTAACAGTCCTGATCTCATACACTTGCAAAGCTTAAAAGAGGCAAGAGGAATAAAGTGCTTAGAACATTTCCTGGCACATAGTGGGTGCTCAGTAAACATGCCTGCATCTAAGAACGCAAAAGATGACACCAATTTGGAACCTGCCCTCAAACAGCTTGCCTGCTAGGTCATTTGCGTTAACCATAAAATCTATACTGTCGGCAATTTAGATAACACATTTCATGGCTTTGGTTTAGAGACCAATCTTTGAGGCTCCCTCCTGCACTCCCTTCTCATTTCCATTTCACAGGCACCAAACACAAACAGCATTTGTGTGGGCATAGACTCAGAGAGAATAAGAAGCAGAAAAGACAGAAGCAGATCAATTCTCTTGGAAGGATGGCCAATGTGTCGCCCAAAGAGCATGTTCTACGTCCCTGAGGAATGGAACCCCGAGGGCACTCTAACCAGCCCACTCCCCCAGGGCAGATGCTGTCAGCAAACCAAGTTAAAAAAAAAAATTACCAGGGTGAAAAAAAAAAAAAGCCCCAGAATGAACAGTGTAGCACATGGACTAATCTGTGATTCATACATATTCAGAAGGAAAGTGAGTGGAAAACCAGCGTTTCAGACAGCTTTACATTTTCAAATTAAGTTAATAAAATAAGATTTCCAATGTAATGACAAATTAATTCTTCTTTTCATAAGTTTATTAAAATAAGCGTCTCCTATCTTCTAACTAGCACTGGCATATGCTTACATAGATACATCCCACCCAGTAACCTAATCTCCCAGCAATCTTGAAGCAATTAACTCCTTCTAATCTTGAGCTAACAAAGCCAAAGGCCCCTGAGAACCCCCTCGGAAGACTCGCAGCCTCTTTCCAGCTCCCGTTCAGAGCAGTTCAGAGCCTCCCAAGCAGGGTGCACTGAAGTGGTCCAGAGTAGGGATTTGTCTGAAACAACCAGACCAGTCATCATAGATCATAAGATCTTCATTAACTCCTTATTTCTCTGGTAATTAACACAAAAGAATGAGTTGAACGCCTGACAGGCAATGACTGACCCACTGCCTGGTGGTTAATGGAATGCAAATGACATCTAATGAGGGTGTCTCCTTGTAGGCGTGGGCAGCTGGCCTGCTATTTTTGTTGTGGATTTTGAAGGTGTTGGGGATGAAAAGAGTTTATCCAATAATTTAAACTGCAGCTGAGTTTTTAATATAAAGTCCATGCATTTATGTAAGTCCTCCACATGGCAGAATTAACTTAAGCTGTTAACCAGGAGGTTTAGCTGAAAATACCATAATTTAGAGGGGAAGATACAGCTCCAGGCATTCTCAAGTGAAGCATAGTTTTTGTCGATTATGTTGAAGTTATGCGATGCAATGTAGATTTTTGTTTTATTGTGACAGTGGGAGGCACATTACCAAAAAGTTGCTTTTACTTGGTCCTGGGCATAGCCTTTGCAATTTATTACAGTTTCAAAATGTTGGCTGCAGAAATCAAAGTTTCAACATCTAAGATTTATCTTGGAGGACAAGTAGAAAATAGCCCAAATATGATTTATTTGCTGTCAAAAAGCTATTGATTCAATTTAGGGGGGGTTCACCAAAGAGGTCAATAACATAGGCCAAAGAAGGTATTTTACCATCTACTTCAAGTTGATAATTAATTGACATAATTTTTTTTAGCTTTTTTTATTGTATAATATAACATATATACCAGCAAAGAAAGAAAAAATCAATAGTTTTCAAAGCACTCTTCAACAAGTATTACAGGACAGACCCCAGAGTTTATCATGGGCTACCATTTTATCATCTCAGATTTTTCTGTCTAGCTGCTCCAGAACACTGGAGACTAGAAGGAATATATATATATTCAACTTTTTTTTTCTTTTTTGTGAAAAATAACATATACAGAAAAGCAATAAATTTCAAGTTGTAGAACAGATTTCAGTGTTTGGTATGGGTTACAATTCCACAATTTTAGGTTTTTACTTCTAGCTGCTTTAAGATACTGGAAACTAAAAAAAGTATACATCAATATAATGATTTAGCAATCACACGCATTTGTTAAACCCTACCCTTTCTGTACAACTCCACCATCACCTTTGACCTTTCTTCCACTTTTTAGGGGTATCTGGGTATGTCCATTCTAAATTTTTCAGGTTGGAAGAGGCTGTGGATAATAAGGAGTAGGGGGATGAAACTAGTTGATGCTCTGGGGAGGCTGGGCCCTTTGCATTTCACGATTTTTCTGGTCCAGGGACCCATCTAGAGGTTGTAGGTTTCTGGAAAGTTACCTTAATGCCTGGAACCTTTGTAGAATCTTATATATTGTTAATTGACATATTTTATACACAAAAGCTGCAGGATTTTTGACTTTTAAAACAGGTTTCCATTGAGAAGCATGTTTCTTTATCCATCCTCTTAACATGGTTGGGGAAGTTTTGGGATCCTTCTGAGCTCTCTTCACAACCCAGATATTCGGGGACCTCCTTTTTTTTTTTTGCAAATAAACTGAATTGGCAACTCATTCATTGCAGAGATCTACAATGCCAGTATCAATCCACAGTATAGTCTTGCTTAAAATCCAAAAGTATAGAGTGTTAATTATGAAATTTGAAAGAGTAATCACTCCATAAATTCTAGTTTCTAAATTTCGACAACATCCAAGCTCATTTTTCTTTTGCATGTTTAGTTTTTCAAGAACTACAACTTATTGGTATCTATGAATGCTTTGAATGTATGCATTGTACAAACTTTCAAGCTTAATGACCAGCTGTCTCTCACTAACCAGGGACAGTGTGTGGGAAAGAGAATAGTAGTAGTTAAAATTATTGATTGTTATTTGGCCTTTGTAAGGAATTTCCAGAAAGGTGATTTTCCCCAAATTTCAAGCTAATAAGTCATTTTGAATCTCAGGCTCAAACAGGTGTACACTTTCTTTTTCTTTTATATGAAATTTCTCTTGCTCTTAATCTTAAAAAGGGTGAGGATATTTGTCTTTCTTTCCATTCTGTAGATATGCAATAAGGCCTTTGCAGAAGCGATTTTTTCTTTTTGGAATCCTCTTCCCCTAGGTCTTCTCTCAGACCCTGCTTAGTGTTCAGGCAGGACTCAGCTTAAATATCTCTTCCACAGATTGGATGGTCACCTGAGGCATCCCGCAACCACAGGCTACCTGATCAGCCAGCTTTAGTTCATGCTCTGTCTTTTACTGTTTTCTGATTGTTGTCACTGTCTGCCACTCCAGTTGGATTGTAATTACCTAAGAGTATGGACCTTGCCATTCACTTTCAGTTTTGCATTCCCAGCATATGGAGCGGGGCCTTGTACATGGCAGGGGCTCAGCGTGTATCTGCAGAATGAAGGCAGGAATGGGGGAACAGTCAGCGCTCCCTCGGGAATGCTGTGGACTGTTCACCTCCATGACTTTGCTCATCTGTTTTCTCTGCCGATTGCCCTCTCCTCTTCTCCCATCCCAGGAAGACCTACTCATGCTCCAAGACTCTATTTAAGGTCCTCTGTTCTTCACAGCCTTCCCCAGCTTCACCAAATAAAATGTGTATCTCCATCCTCACTTGGTTCCAACCTCTAGTTGGCATTTATCCATGCTGATTCCTTGTGATGAGCTGTATGTCTCTGTTTCTACTTGGTGACCCTGAGAGCTCACAGAGGTTAGGGGCCTCGTCTAATTCTACCCTGGATATCTCATACCAAGCACGGTGCCAGAACATAAAGGTCTTCAAAAATAAATGGATTGAACAATTAAGCTATGCTTCTAGTTTAAGGGAATTCTCATTATAGAACTCTAGCATCAGTAATGGGGCCATTTCAGAGAATCAAGTGGCAAACACAACACAAAAGCCATTACATAATTCATCTCTCATCCCCATAAAACTCTTTAAGTCATTCCCATCTTACAGATAAGAAAACTGAGGCTCCAAGAGGTTAAGCAACAGGCTCATGATGCTCAGATACTTCAGAGCAGTGATGGGCCAATATCTAGGCTCTTCTTAACAAACTAAGTGTATTTTGTTGAGCTTCAGCACTAAAATACCATTTTGTTGGTTTCTTCTGAGAAGTTCCCAAAGGGTATTGATTCCTGTATTGATTCCATACTGGTTGTGCAACTGAACAAAGAACATGTTTTATGGACAGTCAAAGTTGGTGAAATTAAGCCACTGGTATGAATATTATCTTGAACTATCTTTTCCATAAACTTTAAATATTCCAACTCCTTATAATTGGGCAAGGGGTACAGAGAAAATTAGGAGAGAAAGACAAAGAAAAAAAAAGAAAAAAATTGCAAGACAAAAGAAAGCTAGGTAGCGGACCTTGAATAATTGCTCTCCTTTGCACTAGCTTCTTGGAGGCCCTTAGATCTCTATAGAATTCTCTAGCTTTGGGGAAGGCTACGTCAGTGTCTCCATGTACAGTAAACCTTTCCTGGAACCTGACCCAGTGGACTCTATGAATCAGGAGGGGAAAAAAAGAAATTTTAAATAGAAATTGCTTTCGGAGAGAACATGTAAAATAATTACGGGGGTCCATATTATCATAATCATTTCAAAGCTTTCAAAAAAAGTATTTGATACTGTTTTAAACTGAGAAAGCAGCAGAACACCCCTAGGTAAAACCCATTTCCACCTGACATGCCTGTGGCCTACAGACTGGAGAAAGCAGCTGAAGGAGCCCCTGAGAGGGAAGCCTCCTTGGCTTGCAATCAGGGTTTGGCTGCTCAGCCAGTATGAAGCATATAGGCAGGTGTAGTTTGTAAGAGTGAAGAACTTTTGAGCTCCCTTCAGATGGCATCTATAACTATGGCAGACTTCAGAGCCAAATGAAAACACTAGGGTAACCCAAGTTTTAATGCACAGACCCAGTGTGCACATGGGACTTTGGGTTAAATATCGTTTCTCATTTTCAAAAATCAACATGACGTCCAGGGACATCGTGATCAAGAAGAGATGTTTGTAGATTCCTCTCTCATTCCACCGTTGCTGCCACCGTTTACATGCTGTCCACCCTGGGCACTTCAGGCATGGGTGACATGGCATTATTTTGGTATCACCTCTGCCTCCTCTTTTTTTTGCATGGGCAGGCACCAGGAATCGAACCTGGGTCTCTGGCATGGCAGGCGAGAACTCTGCCTGCTGAGCCACCGTGACCTACCCCCCTCTGCCTCCTCTTGACATTTATACATATAGAGAGAGGGCAAAATGCAGTCAATTTAGTCGTCAGACGTCTCTTATTAAATACTTTTTCTGAGACAACTGATGGCTATAGCCAGAGAAGCAAATAATACACCCCTGATATGAAAATGTCCAATGTACAGCATAGAGACATACAATACTTGGGGAAGAAAGAAGCTAAATTTGTGAGGAGGACTAATCCCTGGCAAATAAGAATTCTGACAATTGCTTTTCAACCATGGGCTGCAGAGAGATTTGGGAAAATGTCAGAGACTCCATAGAAATCTTTTTCTACTCTTTATTTAAATGAAAACATCCTTGTGTATTCTATATACTTAGGATGTCACCAGACTTGGAGGTAATCTTTTAGGTTAAGTATGTTCCCACATTAAACTGATAATTATCCTTCCTTCTCTTCTTCTATCCCCCTGACACTCAACACACTGGATTTTTGCTTCATGTTTTATTTATGGAACAGAATTAATATGCAAATTCACAAAAACTTAAAAACTCATAATTATTCATAAAGGACAGTAGGTGATTTAGTACATTTTTATGAAACTCTGGGTTTGTGGGAATGTGTGCTTGAAAGTTTGGGGAAGTGTATTAATGTGAGGTTAGATAATAGTTTGGAGAGTAATCAGAAAATGAGCAAACTCTTTGAATAAAAGTATTTGTCAGTATTTCTAATCTATATTTAGTGAAGTAGTGGACATCAATAACCTTGTTAATATATTCAAGATTGGCCTGGCAAGACAGACGATTTGCATATGCAATGCAAACAACCAATGTAGGAAGAAATATCTAGTTAGGAATCTTTGATGCAGTTTGATGCAAATAGAATAAAGGATAGACATTTTTTCTTGTTTGTCAACCATCCGTATGGTGCTATATGCTTTTACAAATATGCTCAAGTCCAAAAAGAATTAACATCAATTGGAAGTGGAGACATTCCATTTCTTCTGAGAAAGCAGACGATGATGACCACCATTGGAGGTGGGCACCTCTGTAGCCTTACTAAAGTAGCTGAGGATAGGCGGCTGCCATGGCTCAGCAGGCAGAGCTCTGACCTGCCGTGCTGGAGGTCTGGAGTTCGATCCCTGGTGCCTCCTGCCCATATGCAAATTTAAAAAATAAATAAATAAATTAAAAAAAAATAAAGTAGCTGAGGAGCAGAGCATCTGAGAGCAGCTGCAGAGATGGAGTCTCCATAAACCTTTCCTCACCTGTTAGTGACTTGGGCTCTTCGCTCAGCTCAGAGATAAGACACACTGGGAAGGTAAGCACATGGCGGCTTGTTGAACAAACCCTTGGGTGTCGGTTTAAAGCCACTGATCAAGGTGTGGGTGTGCTCTAAGGATGTTCTCATTTGAAGCATCTGGGGAAGTTAGATAATCAAATGCAGGTAAAGAGAAGCCCATTGGTGCTTGAAAATGTCCTCTTTACAATGAAAAGAGGCAGAGAGGTAAAATAGGAAAAGTATGGCCTTTGGCACCTATACCTAGAATTAAATCTCTGCCCTGGGAGTCACCAGCTTTGTGATTTTGGACCATTCGACCTCTCTGAACTGTGGTTGACTCATACATAAAAAAAAATGAGACAACATCTACCTTCAAACAGTTTTGAGATAATGGATATAAAATATCTCGTGTAGCACTTGGCACAGAGTAAGCACTGATTATCTCTGTAGGCTTTCTATTAATATTTTAACCTTAAGTGTACATCTACACTCATACACAAAGATGTGTTTCTACAAAATCACTGTAATCTTTGTAGTTAATGCAGTGATGAATAAATGGAATAGGTGCCTAATCTATTTTTATCACCTGGACTATATCAAATTATTGGAATAACATCATACTTTCCAAGGGCTTATAAAACATAAATATATATGAAAATAAAGTGATCATCACAATTAGAATCATTTTGCTCAAGAGAAGAAAGAGAAAGAGCAATCCTCTTTTAGCAGCTTTACCTTGGCTTTGGAGCAGTGTATTTCTCACACACATACCTCATGTTCATCTTCAGAAATAAAATAATTGCATATTTAACAAACTTGAGGTTTTTAAATCAGAAACATACACTTCTTGGTGATGGTTAGGCTGGCGGGGATGAAAGAAGGAAAGGAGGGGATATTCCCAGCTCCTTTAAGGTGGGCAGCTCTTATACAGAATTTTCTACCCAAATGATATACAGCTGCAGAAGCCAAGTTTGCAAATGACTCAATAAAAATACTGATAAATATTTAAGTCTCTTCTATAGACATGACATTTTGAACAATGAGCTCAATTGATTTCATGGAACTGAAGTCTCTGAATAAGCCCAGATATCACAATTGTTCAATAAGCAAGCAGAAATGTGGGGGACCTGGCTTTTCCCCGACTTCCATTTCCTAACTGTAAATGGCATCTCATGAAGAAGTTTGAATAATCCCAAAGATATTATGTCCTATATTATTACTTCATGGAGAGGAAAATACGTCGATTTTTAAATGACTGTATATGATAAGTCTATACAGTGTTGATTAAATATAAATTACATATAATATTATAATATGCCATAATATAAAAATATAATCTCACACCCGCAGCCAATGGATAGCTTAATTGTCTAACAGACAGAAGGATAGCTGTAGAAGCAAGTGCTACAGACTTCTGAGAAGGTTAGTCCCATCTCCGTTTTGAGGTATTGAACCATTAAGCTGTAGAGAATTGACAAATAGACGAATCAAGAGCATTTTGGCATTCTTAGGACTCAGTTACAGCACCTGACACTTAATAGCATGAGTTTAAACCTTGGTCTTTGACGATAAAGTGTTCCTCAAATGGTCTCTCTGTAGAACTTAACGTTGCTGACAACCCGTAGGAAATCTCTTCGTATGCAACGTCTTTCTGTAAGACTTATCACCCTTCTCCTGGATTCCTAACTGCTCCTTCCTGGTTTTCTCTTCCTCTTCAATGCTCAAAGTCTCCCCTTTATAACTTGGCTGTGCAGAAGCCTTTACCAGCTTTCCTGGGCTCCTCAATTTAAAACCAGGGTGTCTTCTTATGCCCCATCAGCAATCTTGACACTTCTTTCCTATACTTCTCTCTCTCCCATCCTTGCCACCTAACACAGGCTCTCACTACATCCTGCTTCAAAGCTCACCAAGATCTCCTAGGTGGGCTCCAATTCTAGCTGCCAATGATAGCTCCTGTCAGAGCTCCCCAATTCCACATATACCATTATCAGCCAGGCTACCCCTCCCTCCTTCTTCACAGGAACCTCACACTACTGAAGACACTGGAGCTCAAGTGCTTTGTTTGAAGCTGCATCAGGACAGCTCACAACAAGGACTCTTTACCACCGTATCTCTTTGCCATGCATGTTATGTGCAGGGAGGACAGCTTTCACATTTTTGCAAGTCCCTGCATGATGCTGTGTAAAGGGCAGATTTAAATATGGCATGTCCATCCAAAGATCATAAAAAATTTTTTTGAAAATAATTTTTTAATATTACAACTCATACCTGAATCCATTTTCCTTGAGAAAAATGGAAGCGTGAGAGAGACAAAAGTCTTATTTGGTCATCATTGCTAATCCAGGTTCCCATCCCTGAGATAACCATTGTCACATTCACATGTTGGTGGAGTGGTGACTGTGTTTCCTTCCAGGCCTTCCCCTACACATTGTTTGGGTGTATATCAGACACATTTTTTGTGTGTGCAGCTGGTTGAGGAAATTCCTACTAAAGACGGTCAGGGTGATGGCTTTCACAGTTTGAGCAACTTCCTGCCTCTATTTTGTTAAACTCTGTTGCTCACATCTTCATCTCTGTGACCATTCCTCAAGCTTTGCTCTTCATCCAACACATATCCCAGTGCAATGCTTTAAGAAGATGAGGCTTAGAACATTATAGAAATAAAGCAGCAAAGTTGTCATTGTTTGCTTGTTGGGAGAGTTTGTTAGTTACTCTATTTCAAACACAAACCCCGCAAAAGCTGCAATTTTCCAAGGATGCCTCTAGAAAGCCTGGCCTGACTGCCAACACAGCCCACTCCACCCCATGCTCTCCCATATATTATAAGAGAGAGGCCTGGACCAGCTTGTGTGGGATGGAATTCACTCCTGCTCTGACGAGGTGCTCAGTAATGCCGTGGTTGGAAGCAGAGCTCTGTATCCCAGAATGGGCCCCCCTCTCAAACCAACAGCAGAGTCTTGGAATTTAATATATTTTTCAAGTGAGTTTTAGTATGTGTGACATTTTTGAGCCAAAAGCTAAGTTCAGAGGAATGTCTGTTTGGTGAGACAGTTCTCAAGATGTGCTGTTCTATCATAATGAGATCCTGAGCTCAGAGGGAGTGTAGCAGCTACCTCTGCCTTAAGGATGCAAATTCCTCTATTTCCTTTGGAAACAGAGTAGTTCATGAATTTAGCCAAGGGGAAAAAGCCCCATTTCTAAACTCAAAGAGGTCCCCCATTCCATTGGTTAAGCTAAGCTAAGTATGCTAATAAATGTACCCAGTACTTTTCCTATCAAAACTGTTCAAGTTAAATCCAGTGCCCCAGAGTTTTAACTACCCCAGGGGAAGGAGCTGACAGGGATAATATCAGTCCCCTGAAAGTGTTGGGTTTCTGTTTATTTTCAGCATAGGCAACTGGTAAGTAATTTATCCGTAAAAGTCAACCAACGATATAATGCATCCACTTTATCTGAAAAGGAGTCCCTCTTCTACGCTTGCTTCACCCGAGCTATTCCTTGCCTGCCCCAAATGAAATAAGTTTCACCTGCACTGTCAACTCCAGTACATTGGCGGCGGCTGCCTGGGTTGACACAGGAGCTGGGGCTCACCTGGGCTTAGTGGAAATGAGTGTTGTGGTTGACTAGTGATGACCAGGGCCATGACTGGCACTGCCTGCCAGGCAGGGGGCAGTGGGGACTTGCTTGCACATTAGCATTCCTGTTAGTTACTGCATTTGTTTCCTGGGGCTGCCACAACAAATTGCTGCAAACTGGGTGGCTTAAAGCAATGGAAATGTATTCTCTTATAATGCTGGAGGCCCAGAAGGCTGGAATCCAGATGTAAGTAGGATTGGAATCCATTCCAGGCCTCTCTCCCAGCAACTGGGGTCTGCTGGCCACCTCTTGGCATATGGCAGCCTCACCCCAAGCTCTGCCTCGGTCTTCACATGGTCTTCCATCTCTGGCTCTAGGCGCTCCTCTTCCTATATAAGGGTACTTATTGAATTTAGGTCCTACCCTAAATCCAAGATAATCTCATCTCACCTCAAGATCTGTTCCTTAATTTCATCTACAATGACCCTTTTCCCAATAAGATCACATTCATAGGAACTGGGGGTTAGGACTTGTTCCTATCTTTTTGGGAATCACAATTCAACCCACTTACAGTTACCATGAGAGTCAGTCAGATCAACTTAAGGCTCCTTTTAGCACTTCTCCTTCTTGGACGACATTAGACCATGAACCTGGCATTTTTAAGTTTCTCTAAAGGACCCTCTTCCCTGGAAAGCCAGGGATCCATGGGTTTCTGTGCGTTGTGGTGACCATTATAGAAATGATAGAGCTGAGAAGGAAAGAAATTGTGTCTGGAGGAACTGGCAACAGGGCTCTCTCTTGCTTTTTTGCAAATGCTGGGACCAGCCCCTTTTTTCAACCCCTGTGGACACTAAGTGAATCTGTAGGTAGGATCAGTGCAAATATTTCTCGAAGGGTGATCAGTAAAGAATCGCCTAAGCTGTGTGCTGGAAACGCAGATTCTGGGACCCAGACAGGATCTTCTGAGTCAGCCCCTGTGGGGCAGGGCCTGGTAATGTGCATTTACAAACTCCTTCAGGTGAGCCCTACTAGTAATTTGTGTGGCTCAGGGCAAAATGAAAATTCAGAGTCCCCTGTTCAAAACTTATTAAGAATCTTAAGCCTGAGACTACAGAGCATTGATATGAGTATGGGACTTTTCTCAAGGGGAGCCAGTCTGGCCCCCAGGTTATTCTGATGCATCCTAAAGAAAGAAAGGGGCAGCTGCACCGAGCGCCCACCCATCCCCGGTAGTGGTGTGGGAGGTGTCAAACAACCCCCCAAACTCTTTAAGACAGCATTTACGACCCCAGATTGCTTAGCCCCACTCAGCACCTGTCATATCTCCAACCCCCACATGATTAAAACCACTTCTGAAATCTCATCTCTTGCCTAAATGCTCCTAAATTGATGGCATGGAAAACCCATGGTCATTTCCATGGAGACCTCCCCGACTCATGTCGAGTTACTTATCTACATACTGAACTGAATGAAGCCCACAGTTCAGAAAGCCCACCAGGGAATAATTAAGAACCTACTATATGTCAATCTCCCCCACTTACCTACTGTACTGTACACTATAATCCACCACCCCCGAGACCATGTTCAAGCTTTGCCAGAAGGTTTGGAATCCAGGGCTCAGACGACACTCCCATGAATGACCCTGTAATGGGATAGTGGTTCCTCTTAAGTTAATAAGTGTCTTCCATTAAGCAGCAAATCTGGACTTCCACGACACACAGTGCTTCTCTTACCATGTAGCTCTTGATACTCCTATTGCTTTTGCATTTATTAATTTTTTTTAGTGAAAAACTCAGATTTGGCCATCTCTCTGCTTCCATTTCTTCAGTGGCACCCTAATGTCTACAGAATAAAATGCCCTCCTTAGTCTAGCATTTGAAGCCCGTGTGCAGTTTACATCTAACAGGGGAAGATAGATGATAAACACAAAAACCACAAAATAATTGCAAATTATAGTTAGAGCTATTTAAAACAAAAGCATCTTGTCAAGAGAATAATGAGAAGAGGGCAGGCAGTGCTTTAGATAATGTGGGCAGGATATCCCCTTTGCAGAAGTGCATTAGTCCATATGCTTGAGGTTGCGAGTACCAAAACAGAATTCAGACTAGTTAAAGCAAATACATAAACAAAAGCACGGCTGTACTGGGGCCTTCACCCCCACCACTGATGCCTGGCTTTTCTGCCCCTTTCTCTGTTTCTTGGGTCTCCTTTTTTCTCTATTTTTTACTCTGAGATAGTCTCTTCCCATGCTCAAAGGGCTATCACAACTCCAAGCTGACATCCTCTCAGTTTAGCAGCCGCACTGGAAGGAGACTGTGTCTTTCTCATTGGTTCCAGAAAGACTTCTGGGGGTGACTCTCATTGGCTAGTCTTAAATCATATGCTAATTCTTGGATTAATCACTGTACCAAAGCTAGGTCATGTGTCTTGGAGCGTTCCACCTCATCTGCCAAATTCTCACTGAGATTTGCTCCCAAAAGAAGTGGGGAGAAATGCTCAGGAGCCCTACACAACAGATGTCCACCACAGGAGAGGACATTTCATCTGAAATCTGATGAAAAAAGCCAGTCATCTGAAGGAACATTTTAGGTAGAAGGACAGAAGAAATTGATACATAAGAGGAACTGATAGGAGGTCAGTGTGTCTGAAGGTTGGTGACCCATGGGCTGTGACTTGGGATGAGTCTGGGGAGGTCAGCAGTGCTCAGATCATAAGAATATTCCAGGCCAAGGCCACAGAATCCATGATGACTCAATTCCTTTTCCTAGTGTGTGAGAAATTTTTTTAGAGCTCTTTTTGAGGGCATCTCTTATTTAGATTTACTAAATTTTTACAATAGCAGATACTTCATTTTAAAGGGGATACACTGTCTTCATAGTAAAGGTGGCAGAACTTCACATCTGACTTGGAGATGCTTGATGCTCCTTAACCAATTCTTTCAGGGGCCATTGTTTTTAAGGTGTAAGAAAGGTATCAGGGATAAAGGTTTACAGTGGTCATTAATACATGGACCCATTCAGACCCTCCCTTCTTCCAATCTTTTAAATTAGCTCTGAAATTCTAAATGCAAAACATGCTGCTAAGACTCCTCAGATTCAACCAGAACGAGAGCATTTTATTTCCTGAGGATATGGAAATTTGCTCGTATTAGCTGTATTTAGAAAATTATTCAAAAACTTCTTCCTAAATCAGATTGAGCCAATCTGGATTCTGAACATTTGTTATGATTTTAGCATTTCATCTGTTTATTTCTTAGTATCTAGGCAGATTAGACTAAGTTTTTTTCACTTCAAATAGCACGGCCACACATTAAAATGAATGGAGGGGAACTAACTTGAAAATGTGTTGTTGCTGTTGTTTTTTTCACCAATCAGATCACATTTTTCGTATTAATAGAAAAAAGCTTAAGTTGAAAACAATGAAGAAAACAAGAAAGAAGAAAGTTTTATGTGACTGACAGCTGGTTTCCTTGGGAGCTGACTGTGGTATTCTAGGACTTGTTGCCCAAATCTGAAAGGACTGAGCTAGGAGAACCCAAAAGTTGGCACCACTTCATTCATTTATTATTGCTTTTGTCCCATAATGTTCCCACTGCAGTGCTTTTGCCAGTTTCCCTTTAAATCAGGCAGAAGCCGTACAATAATCTATTATGAGTTTTATTCTTCACAAGAGATTTATTTTGGTTTTGTTGTTGTTATACTTAATATAACAGATGTTCTGGCATTTTTTTCGCATAATACCACTGTGAATCTCATGTTATCCTTAAAACCCTACAAAATTTTAGACAGTCCCTCTGCAATCATTTCCTCCTCCTTTGGAATTTTATCTGCAATGAGGCCTTTTACTCGCTATTTGTAATGGTATGTTAAAGCAAAAGCTCTGCATAAAAGGAACTGTTACTCATATATTGTATAACTTTGGAATTAATTGCTGTTGAAAGATAATTACCCCAATGGTGGAGTCAGAGAGCCCATAGATCTACTAATATTTCCTAATAAAAATATTCCTTTTGATTTTTCCACTTCTACTACCAATTTATAAGCAGGACTATGTAGTGACAGTAGACTCAGTTAGGAATAGTCCAAAGAAAAGTTGCAAGTTTGGTTTTAGTTGGGTCTGTTTGAGCCACTGTCAAATACCTACGATGTACCCACTGTGTTCTGGAAAAGTGAAGCTGAGATGTGTTTCAGGATGCTTTACCTTATTTAACCTAAGAGATGCTAAGCTGGGTAATCACCCAGGTTGATGTCACCTTGTCATGGGCGCATTTCCAAGGCTAAGATCTGTCCACAGCCCTCATTTTTGCTGACCATCAGGCCCTGAGCAGCCAAGGTGGCCCTTGACAGATGCCTGCCTTCTTCCCTGGAGGGCGACTAGTATATTCGCCTGGCTCTTTGGCCTCAGTGGGCAAAATGATGGCTCCTTGTTGCTTTTGCTTTTCTGTCACTAAAGAGAATGGGTACAATTCAAAGTATCCTCAAAATGTGCTAAAAGCATCTAAGAAGAATGGTTAAACAAACAAAGCATTAAGTTGCCTTTCTAACCTGCCCTCCCCCACCCTCTCTCCCAATTGTGTAAAGAGCTGATTGACAAAATTGATGATCATTAAGTGTCAGTTCCCTCTTCATCAGGTCATTACTCAGCACAGAAGACTCAAGGGCTTCTCAAATTCACAGATTAAATTCCAAATTCATCATTCAGCCATTCAGTGAACTAGCTTCAGCCTACCTCACGGCATTTTCCACCTCTGCTCTTTGACATAGCCCCAGTCATGTGTTCAACTCATCAGCACACCCGCCTGAGCCCAGAACATTTATTTCTTCCTCTTTCTATAGCCCATAATGGCCACTCTCCTGACCTTTGGCCCTATTGCTAATGCCCTTTTTATAGTGCAAGTGTCAGGATTGTTTTGGCTGCAAGTGACAGAAAATGCAAACTCAAATGGCATAAGAAAAAGAATTGGTCCATAGCAACTGAACAATCCAAGGAGGTTGTGGATTTCAGGCAAGGCTTGATCCAGGGCTGAAATACTATGCCTGAGAACTAGATTTCCTCTCTCCATTTCTCAGTTCCATTTCCTTAGTGTTTATATCACTCTGTGGCCCCTCCTAGGAATAAGGTGAATGCCAGTGACCCCAGGGTTCTCTGTCCAGTTTCCCATGCAGTAGGAGATAATGGGATGCTAGCATCACATTTCCTAATGTCTCTTTGACCATGGCTAGGACAATGTGATAAGCCGATGGTCTTGGTTCTAAGCCTCATGTTCCAATCTTGAGAAAAGGGTGAAGCCAAACCCACCAGAAGCACATGGACTACGAGTCAGGAAGGAGTGACCTCCTGGGGGGAGAAGAGGAAATGGACACTTTGGTAGAGCTGCAAATGTCCGCTAGAGGCTCGTCTCCTTTCCTACGTATAACCTAACTTGAGAACAGGAATCCCAGCTCCAATGTCCATGCTTTTCTCTGTGATGACCCTGCATGCTCCCTGCTTCATGAGGACATCAAATGATTGATAATTACCCATGTAACTTATCACCAAAGTCAGAAAAAATAAAGACTTTTAAAACTGTGGCTAATCAAAATCTTGCCTTGATGACTTTTCTTTTAACTGGCAAACAGCATCCAGCTTGCAATGGCTGTGTCTGTAGGCACAGGTCCTGTTAGGTGGCACAGGTGTTAACAGGTCCTGGGACTGGCAAAGCAGAAGGGCTGACTGGATGCTGGCCAATCCTGGAAGAAATTTCATTCATTGTGAAGAAGTCAAACCCTATTGTGCTGCTGCCGTACTCCCCACTAAGCCACATCTTTGAAAATGGATTGTCTTTGGCTTCTTACTGATTTTTGGCTGCCTGGGATGCTGCCTTATTCACTATCTCTGATCCTGGTACAGTGAAAGTCATTTGAAAAGGGGAGAAATGTATTGTATCTGGGATCCTAGATGACAAAACAATAAAATGTATACACCTACTTATTTAATAAAATACATCTTGAGTGCTTACTCTGGTCTGTGGACTAAGTCAGGAACAAAGAAAACAGAGAAAATTCCCTGCCCCATGAACCTTACGAGCTAATGAGTTACCTGTGAACAAAGCACACCATATTCCCCTCTCACGTCACTTACGATAGACCAGTGGGTTATTTAACTAACTGCCCAAGACCTATTAAGTCAAGACCCCACCAGCCCTTATTTGCTGGATCCTTGGATCCCTGCTTTGAGCAACGTGCCAAATGCTATTAGGGTGCTTAAGAAATATTTGAAATGTTATTTGTTTGAATGAAATGAAAATGAATGAATGAATGTCTTATTCTGACCAAGTCAAGAAGACTTAATTCCCCCAGAACACTGTATCTAAGCTGAAATGCAACATAAATTGTTTTTCTTTAATTATTTACATTAATTAAAAATAATACAAGTTAACTAACCCTCTCAAAATGCTGATTCATATGTTCAAGGTGACCTGTCCTAGGTGTTTATATTTATTAGAGTCTGTAGGAAATGCAGTGCACCTGATCTATTTTAGAGAAGCAGGCAGAGGAGTTTTCACCAATTCATTCATCAAATATATATTGAGTGCCTACTAAACGTCAGGCACTACTCCAGGACTAGAGATACGGAATGAACAAGACCAAGAGCCTGCCATCATGAAGCTTACGATCCTAGAGCATTCTGGGTATGGGAGTGTGTATGTATGTGGCAGATTTGTGTCCTAGGGCTGCCATAAAAATGACCACCAACTTGGTGACTTAAAACAACAGAAATTTATTCTCTTAGAGACCTGGATGCCAGAAGTCCAAAATCAAGCTGTCCGCAGGGTTGGTTCCTTCTGAAGGCTCTGAGGGATAATCCATTCCATGCCTCTCTCCTGGCTTCTGATGGCTGCCAACAACCCTTAGCATTCCCTGTCTTATAGCTGCATAACTCCAGTCTGTCTGTGTCTTTAAAAGTCCCTGCCCTTTGGATCTCTGATCTCCCTCTCTTTTCTTTAATAAGGACACAAGTCATTGGATTTGGGGACCACCAATTAACCCAGGATGACCTCATTTCATCTTGAGATCCTCCACTTAGTTACACCTGTAAAGACATTATTTCCAAATAAGGTCTCAATCCCAGGTAGTGGGGTTAGGACTTGGACATATCTTTTAGAGGGACACAATTCAACCCACCATAGGGTCTTCCTGAATTTCTCCACTGGCCTTCCACCTGTTGATCCCTTGTCCAACACTCCTCTGCCTGTTTTCTAACATCTTTCCTTCCTGGTGTCCTTTGACCTGCTGTTTTCTGAACTCACAGGCATTGGCCTCTGGGTCTAACCAGGCCATAGTGCAGCCTGGTTCAGACAGAGGGAATGCCACAGTGACACAAAGCCATCAAACGAATGGCTCTTAAAACCTTGTGACATGAAATTGTGAAATAAAATTCCCATGGACAGAAGATACCTTGAAACCTTAACAAATTTGGTTTAAGTTCTGTGACCCCAAAGGAGGGAAATAATCCAGAAGGTTTTGGCAGGGAATGACTAGTTTTTAATGGGCTATTTGATATTGTGCTACATTTATAAATTAAATGAGAACAGACAGAATCTAGAGAAATTAACTCAGTTGATAAGTAGAAAGAAGGCTCTGATCCAATTTCTCAGGCTGACCAAGACTGGACACCAAAATTTCAGATAAATATATCAGCCGAGGACCTCTCACCTAATTTAGAGAGGTGATATTCACAAACATTGTCAATATCTCTGAGTTTACAATCACACCTTTGACTGTTGACTTAAAGCATCTAGTTTGGTTCAGGCTACTGGTGATGTTTACACTTTGGAATCTATTATGCATAGAAAAATTAGGGATTATCTTTGACCTGGGTACCACATATTCTTATGCAAAACTAAGTAGAGTTATTTATTCATTTAATCAATTCCATATGTTTGCTGTCATCATCATCCTGTAGAGCAGATCTGATTTCTGCTGAGGTCGAGCTAACATTGTCCTGTGCACGGGGTCCGTGGCCTGCCTGTGAACACAGATGGCCTGGTTGGCATTCAGGCAGCACCAGCCTTCCCAACTTAAGCCATGCAATGCCATCTTTTTTTTTTCCCGAGAGGTCACCTGCCATTCAGAAACAGAATCAGGAGAAGAGTTTGCTTCTTCGTGGTAGTAAAATACCAGGCTTTCTATGTAGAAAGTATTTGACTTTGCATTTGATTTGGGGCTCTGTGTGGAGTATGTGGAGGAAGAGAACGTAGTAGACATTAGTGAAGAAAGACCCAGGAGAAATGCTGCAGGTAAAACTGTGACCCAGTGAAAGTACATTCATCTCTACCAAATCGCACATTTGATTCGAGGCTGACTGTTCTAGGCACTGATGAACTGTTTGCCTGCCTGACCTCTCTAGGAGTTCTGAGAGAGAGATAGAGAGAGTGGAAGAGAGAGGGAGAAGAAAGAGAGAGAAAGAGAGAGGCGGGCAGGATGTGTGCACAGTACATCGTGGATTCAAAGGCTGTGGGGATTTGGATGAGGAGCAGTTGATTCTGTGCAGTTGAGGCAGGGATGGAATTGAGGAGGAGAAAACAGAAACTAAGCTCAGAGAAGGAGCATTTGATCTTTCTCACAGGTTAAATAAAAGTTGATTATTTGAGCAAGGCAAGTGGAAGCGTTCCATGCAGATGTAACAACACGAGCAAGGCAAAAAGGCATAACGTGCATATGGTTGGTGTTCTCAGGCAACAAGAAACTTCCCATGGGGCTGGGCTGGAGGGTGTATGGGTGTGGGTGGGGGTGGGGACCATGGTGGTGATGTGGTGAGGAACCAGAGAGGGGAAATGAGGGTGGGCTGTGAAGGGCCTTTTATGAGAGACTATGGATGTACGGCTCTTTCCTCCAAATGGCAGAGAGCCACAAAAGCCTTTGACAGAAATGTGTGATCAGCACTGCATTTTAGAAAGATGACTTAGAAGAGGAGAGGATGGTGAAGTAGGGAGAGGCAGGAGCAGGGGAATCCAACCATCCGGGCAATTTCCCAGTGGTAGAAAGAGACCAGGAAGGAGAGGAGAGAAGATGCGTTTGAGCCTGGGCACACCACATTTCCTGTCCCCGAGGGGATCCAGGGTCCCATGTCCAGCCAGCAGGGGGTCACACAGCTTGAGCTCAGTAGGGACAGGCTCTGCCAGCTCCACCACTGCCTCTTTGATCTTCATCCAGCCCATTCAACAAATATTTGCCAAGCATCTAGTGTGTCCTAGGCATGAAGCGAGGCACTGGGGAATCCAAGATGAAGAATTAATTACCCTGAGACCAAATGAAGGGAAAAAAATAGGAAATTTTGTTTCTCTCTCTAGTGATTAAGGAAAAGCAAACTAAATAAATCTTGAGATACCAGTTTGTAACTACTAAGGTAATTTCCAAATGGTGTCGCCCAAACACTTACCAGGTTGTAACTAAACTGTGTGTGTGTCCTGCCTAGCATTTGCATGTTCCTGCTAGTCTACCACCTTGGGTACATTCTCACTGAGTTTGGGGGATTCTCAGCTTCTTGAAACTGCCTCCCCAAGAGAAGCCAGACACTTCAGTTCTCGGCCTGTTATCTCAGCTGCAAAGAGAGACCAAGCCTGGGCCTGGCCT
Source organism: Myrmecophaga tridactyla (assembly GCA_004026745.1). NCBI lineage: Eukaryota > Metazoa > Chordata > Mammalia > Pilosa > Myrmecophagidae > Myrmecophaga > Myrmecophaga tridactyla. Next base: position 21,201 of record PVIY010028381.1, read on the forward strand.
CCACCAGCCCACAGATTTGAGCGATTGAGACAGGAGGCCCTGGGCATCCATGAGGCTGGTGAGAGGGGGACAGAGGCACCAGGTCCAGTCTTGGGGCAAAGTTGGCACTAGAGGGAAGTGTCAGGGGCAATGGTGGTAGCTCCAGACAGGCCAATTCCAGAAGCACACTAAGAAGGTAAGTGCCCAGCAGGGTTTGTGCAGCTCCATCTCATGACGCCAAAAATATGAGGACAAAGTAAGCTTCCAGCATTTGGAGAGTGGCTTAGGAAATTATGGTTCATCAATATAACAGGGTTTCATACAGCTATCAAACTGGTAACTCTGAAAACTCTGTGAAGAAAATGACCAAATGGCATGTCAAATGTGTTGACTATATTAGAATATGCTTACTACCCAGTAACACAAAATGTGCATCTATGAAAGATTTAAAACTAAAAAAGAAAGTAGCTCTGTTAAGATGGTAGACCTAGGAAAGCTGTCTTTTTCATTCTATAATATACTTCTTTGAAACCCACCCTCCCTTGGCCTCTGTACCTGCCTGGGCAGAGAGAAGAGGGAGCTGCTGCCAGAATCCTCCCTCTCTCCAATGCTGGCATCTCAGCCAGGCCCCACTGTCTGCCTAAGAACCCTCAGGACTAATCTCTCTTGGCCCTTATACCTGTTTATTTTTTAACCACAAGAGCCTGGGCTCCCAAGTCTCTCTGAGTCTCCCAGAACCTCATCCCCTCATGGTCCTGGACATGCCCTGGCTGACAACTCTCCCTCCTGCCCTTCTCTGGCCATCAACCCCCTTCCTTTGGGTTTCCTGGAACTCATGATCAGTCACCCCCAACCTGCATCTCCAACCTCTTCTCTGTACCTTCCTTCTCCTTTCTTGCTCTGGGGACTCCACTTCTCCTGCAGCCCACTCAACGAAGGGCTCATTGCTCTAACACAGCTTTCAGACCACCTCAACAGGCAGCTCGGCAGGTGAGGAAGGCGTACATTCTCCTCTGATTGCTACCATGTTCTCAGCAGGTAAAAGTGAAGATGGTAGAGGATGTATTGGAGATCTGAGGAGAGAGGAGAATGTAATAAAAGGTACGGATCCTCTCCCCAAATCAAAGGCACTCTGACCTGAGTACATGCACATGTGCACACATACACAAGGTTTTGCACAATTTCAGGAAATCCTCAGAGGCCCTGACCTCAAGGGTCTGAGAACTAAGATTAAGGACCTTTATCCTAGGGGAAAGAAACATCAGCTAAAACAAAGTTCATGTAGAAAAAAGTAGGATCAAAAGAAAAAGCTTCACAAAAGAATAAAAAAAACAAGCATAAACAGGATGATGCAGGTATCATATCAAGCAACTCAAATCAGTAAAGATGGATGTGGTCAATGCTTTTATGAAATATAAAGCTTCTGATTGGGTTGGAAAATGAAAGGCAACTCTCTCTTTTTATAAGTCATATATGTATCCCCCCTAAACTACAGTGCATTTAAAATCAAATTAGAAGCAAAAACATAGCAAGCGAATATATAAAATAAAGCAAGAATAGAAACGTTAGTCTTCGGCAAAATGCAATCTAAAACAGAGAAGTTAAAATGAATCAAATGATGTCATTCTGCCTGGCAAAAGTTGCAATTTTTAACATACCTTACGAAGTCTAGTTCTTCCTCCAAATAGGCTTCTTTTATTATATAGACAAGAAAGAATTTTTTTAAATCATATTTTATAAAACACCTTCAATATTTTTTTAAAGCTACAATGCACTATGACGATATATCACTCATGTACTTTTAAATGTTAGGAATTAACACATGCATAAAAAAAGACAATTAAAACTACAATAAGAAATCAGTAGAATGATTTTTGGATTGGGTATTTTTAATATATCATTCTTGGTCCTTGTCTGATCAAATACATTAAAATACAATATATTAAAATACAATAAAGAAATAGAGTATTTGAATAAAAAACTAAATAAAGTTGAATCTATATCTATAACTCTTGTACCTTAAACACAGAATTCAGTATAATACAACTTAATTAAAAATATATCTTTTATGCATAGAAAAAGTGATGGAAATATGTACAGCATAATGTTAATAGTTATCTGTGGAAAATATGAATATTGGAAGGAAGTATTTTCTTTTATTATTTTATGTATTTTCAAGTTTTCTCTAATTTTTTACAATCAGAAATAAAATCTAAATTAAAATAAAATAAAGACAGGACATTCTTTAATATCCCACACCTCAGTTCAAAAGCCCTCAGTATAAACATTTTTTTCTTTCAGCACCAGGAACCATGTTAAAGTCATATGGAAATTTTCGCCAACACACCTGCGCTGGAAGGCTTAAGTTGTTTTCCAGTTTTTTTCTTTGTGGCATATCCAGTTGTATTTGGAAAATTTCTCACTTTTCTCTGATGCAGATATTATTAAAAGAAGCCAATTTCATGGGACTGCTCTCTCTTTCTATGTCCTGGATAGAATTTTTTAAAACTGTTTATAGCTACCCAAAGAGGGAAGCTATTTTTGAACCTTCAGGCAGTTTGCAGGTGGATGCTGAGTTTCCAAGTCTGGGGAAAGTTCTTGTGGGTGAAGGAGTTCTGCAGGATATCATATGGCATAACCAATAGTGTAAGAAAATTCCCGAGACTGAGGAAATGATAAGTAGGGGAAAGCACTGAGAATTCTCCTTCTCATACTTGGTTCCTTTGTGGCCAGTCTTGCTCAGAAGAAAAGAACAGGTGCAGGGGGAGTGTCTCCTCAGAACATGCTGGCTGTATTCAACGTCTTTTCAACCAGCACCAGTGAAAAGAACTGGATGCAGGCTGAATTCAAAAGGAGAAAGAAAATAACATGATAGAATATTTCTCAAAAGATTTAAGAACAAAGATCCTCCCTCCTCTTTCCTCCCAAGCAGGAACCAGGAGTTACAGGTGGACATTTAAAAACTAATAACTTCTTAATTCAAACTAATTTTTATCAATTTGGCCACAAAGATTTAAGTCTATTATATATTTAATGACAACTGATTTTGGCTAAAATGTGTGAAGAAAAGTTCCATATTCCTTCGTTATACAGAGTTGCAGGGCTCCTGTTTCATTATAGTTTCAAAGGCAACTCTATATTCAGGTAGATTCTGGAATTGTGGGCAAAACTGTCAAATGTACCAGTCACATGTAATTTATATTGTGACAGTAGTGACATATGGTATGTAGGTAGAGTGTATATCTCTACCAAATCTTCCAATAATCATGAAAAATATGTCTCAGTATTGTCAGACAACTCAAATGTCAGACCATGAAGGATCTACTTAAGAAAATCTTCTGGATGACTCATCACACTGAGTCAGGTAAACTCTCAATTCGGTGGTTTCCAACCTTATCAAGCACAAGGACACTTTTTCTTTTCTTTTCAAAAAAGTTCTTCCATATATCATTAGTTTCAATTTAATACAAATTATTTGAAAAGAAACACATTAAGACTGAAAGCTACTATGAGTTCAAAGATAATTTGAGATTCAACACAGACACCTCTATAGCCCTTTCAGAAAGAATTGTATTTTCCCAGTTATAGTAGTTTGAGGATCTGTAGGCAATGCTCCCAGCCAGTGTGGATTCACAGACCACTTAGAGTACTGCTTTGTCCCCATGAAAGTCCATGGCCCCAGGGAGACTCTGGACTAAAACTGTAGGGTAGTTATTAATGCTATGGAACCAAACATATTCCCTTTTCCCAAATCCAAGGAGGAGTGCATTCTCCTGGCCCAATGACTTTTGTACGGCCGTGTAACCTACTTTGGCCAATAAAATGTGAGTGAGAGTTACATTTGTAATGCTTGGCAGAAAACTTTAAGAGCCAGAGGAGGTGGTCTGCCACTCCCCTAGCAAAACTAGACAGCAGAGGTTCCCTCTATAAGTCTCTGACTGAGAATAACATAGAGGAAAGCCCCTCAACCACCTTGGCCAAACTAAGATGATTATGGAGCATCTGCCAGAAGGAAGTCTATGTGGTTTTAAGACCCTGAGCTTTTAGGACTGTTTGTTACTAGAGCATAACCTGGTTAGTTGTGACTTGCAGAGTCCTTTAAGATGGATAGTTACTTTTCATGGGTAGATCTTCCAACACACTGTCTGAATTACTATTCCCAAGTAGTATGTACTACCCAATCCATTTAACATCTTCCTTGTAAGCAGACATGACAGGATGGGCTCATGGATGTCTTCCAAATGTATTTCTAGACACTGGACTACCATGAGCTATGGTTCAGGATTTTTATCTTTAGAAATTTCTGCCTTAGCTAGAAAGCACTGGGGCTGCCAACTTCAGAAAATTTTTCCTGATGCCCCAGTGGACAGAGAAGATGTGGGGATGAAATATTTAATAACCATAATAAAACAGGCTAGATAGAATATGGTGGCAAGAAGGAGGAAAAGAATGCTCAAGCTACTCAGGTGGGAGTCAGGCAGGCTTGAGGAGATCAGCTTGACCTGAGACCAAGATTTCATCATGAAGGGTTGGAGCAGCACCAGCCTCTCAGTTCAATAACAGCTCCTAGGTCTCCTATCAGAATTTCTCCAGGCTGCTTCCTCTCACCCTCATCCCTCTCTTCCATTTGGTCAAACCTCCAGATCTCTCCGGTATGCCTAGCATTCTTTCCCCAATCACTTAGGTATGACATTAGCATTTCTACCTTTATTTAAGACTACTTTTCCTCCAGGGAATAGGTCTTGATACTCTTCACAATAGACTGACAAGAGGAGGTTTCTTTCCATGAAGAAGTGAAGTAGCCGTTGACCCTGAGCTGTACATTAGAATCTTCAGGGCAACTTTGAAAAATACTGAAGCCCAGGTGCCACCCCTAGTCGACTGGATTACACTCTCTGGGGTTAAGAAAATACATAAATGAATACACCTTTTTGTTTGGTCATCTGTTGTCTTGGCAAATAGCTGACCATAGTTCTGTACCTATAAATTTTACACATTTATTGAAAAATGATTATGTCCCAGCATCATCTGTAACCAGCAATTCCAAATACATTACCAAATGCCTGGACCAAAGTACTTTTATATTATTTCAGTTGTCTTTTGTATTAGGAATCTATTGCTGCCTATAAAAATAATCACAAACTTAGCAGCTTAAAATAACACACATTTATTTCCTCCCAGTTTCCCTGAGTCAGGCGCCTGGCACAGCTTAGTGCGTCCTTTGCTCAGGATTGCAAAAGAATGCAGCCAAGGTGTTGGCTGGTTTGTATTCCCTTCTGGAGATCAATCTTCCTCCAAGGTCATGTGCTTGTTGGCAGAATTTAGTTCCTTACAACTGTAGGATTAAGGACCCTGCTTTCCTGCTAGCTGTCACCTGGAGACTGCTCTTAGCTCCTAGAGCTGCCCCCAGTGCCTGGCCACATGGCCCCTCAGACCCTCTAACAACATAGCAGCTTCCTTCTTCAAGGTCAACAGGAGAAACTCTCTTGTAAGGGTTTTACCTGATTATGTCAGGCCCACCCAGGAAAATCTCCCTTCTGATTGATGCAAAATCAACTGATTTGGGCTCTTAATTACATCTTCAAAAATCCCTTCACTTTTGCTACATCTCCTGACTAGAAGCAAATCACAGATCCCACCCACATTTAAGGGGAGGGGATTATACAGGAACATGACTCAGTGGCATCATTTTAAGGTGTGTCTGCCACAACATTTAGAAATCTCTATAATTTTTGCATATTTAAAAATATCTTGACATTTCAAACTAGATGCTGTATTCTTCTTCATCATCATCATCACAATCAACATTTCATCCTCATCTAAATCATCCACTGAATGATGGAGAAAGCCAGGGAAGGATGGATTAGCACCCTCTCCCTTCCTGCCCCTAAGTCTAGTTCTCAGCCCCTCCATTGTATTGAGTTTATGGTCAACAGCTGTACATTTCTGGCTCAGATTCAGCCTGTTCCCAATTATGAGAACCCCCCCCAACCCTGTCTTGTGAAAGTTCATATTTAAGAGCCATGTGCTAGAATCAAAGATGTTTCCTCTAACTAAGAAGAACTCACTTGTCTGAAGAGACCCTAGCAGACTCCCAACCCACCAGATGCTAGGAATCAATCTAAATTAAGTAACACTGGTCCTAAAATGGTATTCTCTCTTAAGATAACAAATCTTAAGATTTGGTGGATATTACTAATTTGCTGTGCGAAGAGCATGGATGCAGATTAGGAAAGATCTATTTGAATACATTCTGGAAACTAGCAGTAAGAATTTTATCCTTCCTGGTTTCTTTCCAGCCCAAGCTTTCTATAAAATACAAAGCAAAGGATGGAAATATGGGATACTGATTATTCAGCATTTTAGCAGCAATCATGAACCAGATTGCAGCCACTTCTATGTCCAATAAATAAGCAAGTACAGTAAAAATAAAGATAGAGCTGTGTGACAGAAGTATTAGTCAGTATGCTAAATGTATTAACATCCTAAGGAATTTCTTTAGAAGTTTATACTTTTCTTAGATTCAACATTAATATGTTTTTCTCATTTAGGTTCACTAAATAGTGTTTATTAGTAATTTAATTTCTCAATTTTGAAGGGGAGATATTTCCCATATGGTTGACATGCTGCTCTGTAGGTTCATAAATTTGGAAGAGTTTTGATCAACACTGACAGAAAATCCTTTGAAAACATATGGCTGTATATACATCATGTCATTTCTAATAATATGACACATCCTTCTTTGCTTTTCCCTAATAAGATGAGTTCAGTTGTATTTAAGAAACATGACAATACTTTGTTGATTTTTCTTTATGGGAGAGAAAAATTGAATAAAAATAAACGTTATTTTGTTGTTGTACCAGATGCTGAAAGCATAGCAGATACTTTGTGGGAATTAAAAAAAAAAAAAGTGCTATCTCTAAGTACTTTTTATAGACCCAATTAACATGTTGTAAACTTAGAGTGTTTTTTGACACCCCACATTTCCTTCTTGGTGACTCTGGTTCTGCATCCCACCTCGCTGACTGGGGAGCCATCTCATTCTCACCAAGTTTCAGAACTATTCTCTTCAGTCCTCATTTGTCACAAGTTTTCTACTTTTTTGGCTCCAAAATGTTTTCATTTTAGGTAGCTTACATTTTCACATAAACAATTGCCTTTGTTTCTTGGATGTATTTGTTCCCATTTCTTCTGAAACCAATTGCCATAAATTCGAGAATTCTGACATGAGCTATTTGAAGTATATTTTGAAATTAATACAGAAAGCAAATAGGCAATTTGTACCAATAAACTTTTTTTTAAGTCCATCCCTTTGACCCAGTAATTACCATTTTAGAAATCTATCATAAGGAAGTAATTTAATGTGTGAAGAAAAATTTATTATCAAGGATTTTTGTAATAGTGTTATTACAGGAAAAATTTGAGAAAAACAATTGCCAATAATGGAAAATGGTTAAATAACTGTTGGTTCCCTCATAGAATGAAGAGCCATTACAAATCATTTGCAGGCTACAGGATAATAATAAAAGATTAAGGCTAAATTGCTAGAGAATATACACCTCCAATTTCCAGTGAGATAACCACAATTAGTTTTGATCATCAGCAACAACTAAACAAGGAAAGGGATATCAACTTGTTATAAAATTCTAGAGGTGGCAGCCAAAGAAAGAAACAAATGATTCCACTGTGCTAGGATCAAACATGCCCCTGCCCCAGCACTGAAGAAAGAGGGTGAGTTAGCAAAATGTTGAGATGTCTCATCAATATCCTTCAATTTGGAGAGAAATAGGCTAAGGGAGTGAGTAGGTGACTGGGGAAGATCCTAGGAAATCTCTTTGTGAATGTAATCCCCTATATACCACCTGGGTACCAGCACACAGATGAGAGGTGGAGAGGTGCCAGGTCTACCATTCCCACCAAGTCGATTTGGGAAACAAGCTAAATATAGAATACAGGATATTTAACAGGACCTGTGGTAGACTGAATTCTGCTCACCAACAAAAGGCATGTTCTTAATCCTTATCTGTGTTCCTGTGGGTATGAACCTATTTGTAACTAAGACTCTTTGAAGATGTATTATCGGTTAAGGTACGACCCAATGAATCAGGGTGAGCCTTAATCTCTGCTTTTTCTGTTGTTCATTTTGTTTGTTTGTTTGTTGTTTTGCATGGGCAGGCACTGGGAAATGAACTTAATCTCTGTTTCGCTGGAGTTCTTGTAAGTGGAATAAATTTTGCTGGAGTGAGTCAGAGCAGGCCAAAGGAAGAAGCTGGAAGTCAGAGGACACAAAGAGAGATGGTTGTGTGGGTTTGCGGCAGGCCAGCCCCAAATTGCCACAGACTTTCGGGAGAAAGCATGGTCTTGTTAATGCCTTGATTTTGGACTTCTAGTCTATCAAACCATGAGCCAATAAATTCCTGTTGCTTAAACCATCAGTATGTATAATTTTTCAGAGTAGCTCTACCAAACTTAGACAGGACCTCAGAAGAAAAAGCAGAGCTGTTTCTACTCAGAAGTGCTTCCTGCATCTCCACATTCCATCTCATACTATTAGGTTAGTAATAAAACAGGAGAAGTTACAACCAGTCCCCAAACTCAGAAGAGAACACAAAGAGGTCCCAGATAAACTGGCATCTTAATTTTCTAGGACTGCTATAACCAAATACCAGAGTTTGGTTGGCTAAAACATTAGTAATTTATTATCTCCCAGTTTTGAAGGTCAGAAGTCCAAAATAAAGGTATCCACAGGCCATGCTGTCTTTGCGGTCTGTGGCATTCTGGTGCTGGCATGCCAGCAACCCATAACTCAATCTCCATCTCTATCACATGGTCACTGGTCTCCTTCTGTCTCCTCCTCAGGTGTCTACCCCTGCTCATTTGTCTGTGTCTCTGTCTGTATTTCCACTCCTTATAAGTCCTCCAGTCAAAGAGGTAAAGACCCACCCTGATTCAATTTGGACTCATCTAATTAGGATCTGTTGTTGGAGAAGCCATAAAATATCGCCAACATGGCTGCCGTGGCTGATGCAAGGCAACACAAAATGGCTGACCTTAAATCTGCCCTCCGCCCTAGCAACAACGGTGACCAATCCCAGAAATCTGCCCTCCACCCTAGCAACAGCAGCGACCAATCCCAGCCCGACACGGGTCCCTGCACGCTCCCAGCCTATATAAGCCTGTGCACTTCCTCAATAAAGCAGACTCCTTCCGCTCAGCTCTGAGGATTGTCTCCTGAGTCGTGTGCTGTGTGCTATGTGTCTGTGTGACTGACTCCATACGGCCACTTACCCCCAGCCATCAGCAACCCAACAATCTGTGAAGACCTTTTTTACAAATGAGTTCACACCCACAGGAACATGATTCAATCTACCACAGCTGGGAAGGTTATAAAGGAGCAGTCACCACCATACTGTGCAAATAGAAGATCTAGACAACCATGCACATGTCCTTTAGAAATGACAGGAAGGGGGAAGGAGAAGGGGCAGGTAGAGGAAGAGAAGGATGAGGATGATAAGAAGAAGAGGAAAGAAGATGAGGAAGGAGAAGAGAAGAGAGATAAGGAAGGAAAGGGAGAGGGCAGAGCAAAGATGAAAACCTCAGTTTTGGAAAAAAACAACTTAAAGAACAGGAAAAATAACATTCCAAGGGCTTCATGTTATAGAAGAACTTCAAAATACAAAGTCAACAAAACAAAACATCAAAGGGAGGATAATAAATCAACAGAATGAGAAGAAAAGGGCTATTAGAGCAATAATTTAAAAATTGAGAACTAAGCCAGCATTTCACTTGGAAGCTGCAAGAAAAATAGATGTAAATAAAAATTAAAGTGCTAGAATAAAGGAAATCTTGAAATAATCATACTTAATGCAGAGGAAAATGACAAAGATCAAAGATGGTGATGCAATTAGAAAGAAGTTGGAAGATAAGATAATCCAACATAAGGATAATCGCTAACCCTGAAGTGATACTCCAAAAGGACAGAAAAGGATTTTTTTCTGAGAATAGTGAAAAATAATATCTTTGAAATAAAAGGACTAAATCTTCAAATTGGAAAGGTACACAGATTTAAAACAAAGGTACACTATATTTAGTGTACAAACAAACAAACCCTCATCCAATCCTGATGAATGAGTCCACATGGAGATGCATCTTGGTTAAAATAGTCAACTCAAAAATAATAATTCTTCAAATTATTAGGGAGTAAAAATAAGCCACTAACAAAGGGGAACTCAGACATGCAATACATTTTCAATGTTAGAAGATGATGGGGCAACTTTTACAAAATTCTCAGGAAAGGAAAATAGCTTGCTAAAATGTTATACCAAGACAATTGTTTAAATACAAAGGACACAAAAATTTACAACAAAGAAAAAATTAGTGAAATATGGCATACCAACCAACCAAGAGATGAATCAAATAGAGAATTTAAGAATAGAGAAATTATGGTTAAAAGAACTGGAGGCAAATGATGGACCCAAATAAATGTATTCTAAGATAAAGTGAGAACTTTGTTGCAGAATAGAATGTACATGTTGTAAACTTGGGCAAAGTCTGCAAAGCAATCTACCAATGAAACTAGAAGGTTTGGGAGTGAGGTGGGAAAAAATATAAAATAATCTTCATAGTAGACGAGTACTGTTCAAAAATAAAACGTGTAACTAAAAATTGTAATGACTCCAATTTCTTAATGTTTTTCATGCTATTTATTTAGAGTGAATATTTAGGAAATAATCTTTCATAATAGAGAAACATTTATCTGTGGTTTAACAGCTCTTTAAGTTTATTTCAATTTCTTTTCATTCTGTTAAAATCAAGTAAAATTCTTCTGTTTTAAGACAGTATGCTAAATGCAATATGGTATCCTGGATTGGATCATGAGACATAAAAAGGACTTTAATGGAAAAACTAGTGAAATTCAAATCAAGTCTGGAGTTAATTAATAGTAATATACGAACATTGATTTCTTAGTTGTAACAAATGTACCATGGTCATGTAATAATTTAACATTAGGGTAGTCTGGGAGAGGGGTAGACAGAAACCATCTGTGCTATCTTTGTAACTTCTCAGTAAATCTAAAATTATTCCAAAGTAAAAGTCTATTTAAAAATAGTATGCATTATATCCATCTATCCTTCTATTCCATCTTTGTGAGGAAACAAATCTAAAATAATATTCATGGAAAATTAATCCTGGTTATTTCTGGGTAGTTGCTTTTGCAGTAATTTTGTTCTGTATACCTTCATACTGGCTGAATTTTAACAATAGACATATCAGTTTTATTAAAATGATATTATTCTAATTCTCAGAAGAAGGAAACAAATAAAATATTGGTACAGTTTATTATTAACATGAGGAATACTTATGATGCTTGTGATATAATGTCACATGGAAAAAGAAGACAAAACCTAAACATAATGATTATAAATTTTTAAAGTATATTTGTAGAAAATGACTGGAAGGAACTACATTAAATTATTGCCAGTGTTTGCTTCTCGATCAGTAATTTCTTTTCTTCTTTATGCATTTTACATTTTTATAATGGTTTAAAGATTGGGTATACATTAATAATATCTGAAAATTAAAACATTATAGTTTTACTGTTATCCAGTGAAGTTGGGACTGGCAGTTGGCGGGTCAACTGAAAAAGTTAATTAAAGCAGTGAATCATAAAATGTGATATATACATACCTTAAAGATTTAATTTTAACTTAAAACATATGGATGTTCATTCACTTGCCACTCTTTTGATGTTGAGCCAAAGCCCTTTCTTTGTGTTGAGGTCTGCTGAGCTGACTTCCAAGCTGCCTTTCTTTCAAAACCACCCATAATGCATCATCCAGAAGTACCCGTTTTGGTTTCTTTAAGGCAGAATGAGCCCTTAGGACATCCATAAGGCAATTTTTCTACATTCTTACTCTTCCCCCAGTCTTTTATGTGTGTCTTACCGACATCTTATTTGATAGTAATTTATTGTGGCAACTTCT